>JACEFZ010005231.1:0-80000 GCA_014155875.1 Cepaea nemoralis | reverse complement strand
AATGATCTCATCATTGGGCTGAGAATGTTTTCAAGAACCACCGCTAACTAATGATATCAGCATTGTGCTGGTAGTTTCCCCAAGAACCATTGATATCTAATGATCTCAGCATAGGGCTGGTAGTTTTCCCAAGAACCATTGGCATCTAATGATCTCAGCATTGGGCTGGTAGTTTTTGCAAGAACCAGTGGTATCTAATGATCTCAGCATTGGGCTTGTAGCTTTTTCAAGGCCGATTGGTATCTGATTATCTCAGCATTGAACTAATAATTTTTCCAAGAACCATTGGTATTTAATGTTCTCAGCATTGGGAGGGTAGCTTTTCCAAAAAACCATTGATATTTAATCAACTCAGCATTGGGTTTGGAATGTTTCCAAGAACCACTGGTATCTAATGATCTCAGCATTGGGCTTGGAATGTTTTCAAGAACCATTGGTATCTAATTATCACAATATTGGGCTGGTACTTTTTCCCAAGGACCATTGGTATCTAATCATCTCAGCATTGGGTTTGGAATGTTTGCAAGAACCATTGGTATCTAATGATCTCAGCATTGGGCTGGGAATGTTTCCAAGAACCATTGGAATCTAATGATCACAATATTGGGCTGGTACTTTTTCCCAAGAACCATTGGTATCTAATCATCTCAGCATTGAGCTGGGAATGTGTCCAAGAACCATTGAATCTAATGATTTCAGCATTGGGTTTGGAATGTTTGCAAGAACCATTGGTATCTAATGATCTTAGCATCGGGCGTGGAAAGTTTCCAAGAACCATTGATATCTAATGATCTCAGCATTGGGCTGGTATTTTTCCAAGAACCATTGGTATCTAATCATCTCAGCATTGGGATGGGAATGTTTCCAAGAACCATTGGTATCTAATGATCTCTGCATTGGGATGGGAATGTTTCCAAAAACCATAGATAGGGATAGATAGAGAGATAGATTTAGATATAGAGAGATGGTCAGCAAATAGCCCAGGAGCTACAGGCGACAGTAGAGAAAGTGATTGACAGTTGCACTGAAATAAGTGCTGTCATGCACCCGGAAAAGGCAGCTGTTTTGTGGTGCTCTCTGGACAACAGGATTGTGAGAATTGATGTCCCAAGCCTCATGATAGATGGTAGAAGCGTCAAAAGAGAACAAACTGAAGTATCTGGGGATCAAATTTGACAGGAGCCTGTCCTTCAAGGACCATGTGGAATCGGTTGTGACAAGATCTCATAAGGGACTCAATGCATTTAAAACTATGGCTGCAATAGACACAGAACAGAGAATGCTTTTCACACTATACCAGCACTTGATCCTCTCAGTGACTGATTATGGACTAGGACTGCTCACCGTCTCAATGTGTCAACTGGTGAAATTAGAGCGCATACAGAACGAAGCTATGCGGGTCATTCTGGGACGCACCAGAGACACCCCAGTAGTGTGTATGCGTTACATCCTTGGTTTGTCGACTGTTGCTGGTAGGCTCAAGGTGATGCAGGGCGAAGGCATACCTTAGAGTAGCTGCTGACACAGACCACCCGTTGCATGAGGCGCTGGATGCAGCTAAGGGTCAGCGACTAATAAGAGGGAAGTCATGGATGGCTCAGGAGGAAGATACGATCAGACAGGTGTGCCCCTTAGAGAACATCAGGCGAGGAGAGGAGTGGGTCAGAGTGCCAGCGGAGCAGTCAGACTAGTGCAAAGTTATAATCACATTGAGCCGGGAGTGCAGGGAGTGGCCAGCAGGGATCACGGAAGTGGAAATCCAGCAACTAATTCATGATAATGCTCGCTCGGGTGATGTGATTATATACACAGATAGTTCGGTGTTGAGAGGTAGGAGAAGTGCCTGGGGGTTCTTAGCAAAATCTAATGGTCGATGTTTGGTGCAGGAGAGCCTGGCATATGATACCACAACATCTAGCTTAAGAATGGAGGTGGATGCGGTAAGTGCAGCTTTCCGCTGGATGGAGAATACGATACACACACATACACACACACACACACACACACACACACACACACACACACACACACACACACACACACATCGTGATTGTAACTGACTCAGAAAGCATGCTGAGCAGGGTGAGGACAGGCATGCTTCGCGCAGAGTGGCTTGCTTCGCTTCAGAAGTCACGGGTGACAAGCATCGTCTGGATCTTTTCTCCGGGGCATGCTGGTGTGCTGGGGAATGAACAGGCGGACAGATTGGCTGGCTCTGCAAAACTTGGTGGAGTATTGATGCATGATAAGGAAGACGTGGTTGCGGCCTTGTGGGAGCACGTGTACACTTTGGAGGAGCAAATGGATCACCATGGTCTGGCAAGAATGTGACAGCGAGGGATGACGAGGGGATCTGGCCGAGGATCGACGCTCAGAGGAAAGGCGAGACGGACATATAATCAGATTGCTAATGGTGCTATTAGTCTTGGAACTCTTCGCTGGCTGCTGAGGATGGGGACGGAGAGCTTATGGGAATGTCCCGAATGCTGTGATGTCGGTTCCTAAATCAATCAACCAATCAATTCAAGAACCACTGGTATCTACTGATCTCAGCATTGGCTGAGAATGTTTTCAAGAAGAATTGGTATCACAGCATTGGGGTGGTACTTTTTGCCAAGAACCATTGTTATCTAATGATCTGAGCATTGGGTTGGTATTTTTTCCAAGAACCAATGGTATCTAATGATTTCAGCATTGGGCTGGGAATGTTTCCAAGAAGAATTGGTATCTAATGATCTCAGCATTGGGGTGGTACTTTTTCCCAAGAACCATTGGTATCTAATGATCTCAGCATTGGGGTGGTACTTTTTCCCAAGAACCATTGGTATCTAATGATCTCAGCATTGGGGTGGTACTTTTTCCCAAGAACCATTGGTATCTAATGATCTCAGCATTGGGGTGGTACTTTTTCCAAGAACCATTGGTATCTAATGATCTCAGCATCGGGCTTGGAATGTTTTCAGGAACCATCTACTGCGAGAACCATGGTATCTAATAATATTATACTACCCCTGATCCCCTTTGGATAATGAGATTGGACTCCTGACCATCTTGGATAAGCGCGAAAATTAGGATGTCATGTGTCCTAGTTGTGCACGTTAAAAATCTCTCGGCAGTTGGATATCGCAACGAATAGGCCGGAAGGCTGCAGTCCTGGCAACATTGTTAGGAAAGAAAAACCTACACAAGGGTTGAAATAGCCCGTTACCTCGGATGGGATCTATTAAGCAGATGAAACAAACCGTTTACAAATGCATGCCGAAGTCGAACATAAATTACATAACTAGGTGTGGTATACTCTTCTCGACAGAGGAACGAAGAAGAAGATAAAGCAATGGATCGTAGGTTCCTTGGCTGCTTT
The DNA here is from genome assembly GCA_014155875.1 of Cepaea nemoralis. Lineage (NCBI taxonomy): Eukaryota > Metazoa > Mollusca > Gastropoda > Stylommatophora > Helicidae > Cepaea > Cepaea nemoralis. The sequence continues at coordinate 76,639 of JACEFZ010005231.1, read as the reverse complement.
ACAATGAGATCATGGATTTCTTGTCGATTATAAAATGTGTTCTTGTGTTTCTCGGCTGTGTGTATGCTTCAATAAAAAAAAAAAAACATAGAGATCATCCGTTGTCAGGGCATGCTGGTGTCTTGGTAAACAAACTGGCAGGATCTGCACCTCTGGGTCGTGTATTGGTGCACGATAAGGTAGATATGGTCAGGGACCTATGGGAACGTGTATATAGTGTGGAATAACAGATACACCATCTTTACCTTAAGAAAATGGTGCGAATTGAAAAACACTGCATCTAATAGCTGGGTTTGTTAAGAAATAATACAGATGTCTGTGCATAGATAGATACACTTCCTATTCCAGCACGAGTTGCCCTTATTTTGTCTATATTAGCAGATAAGTGGTGTCGGAATTACTGGTCCTTATTTTTCATACTGCGGACGGTAGTTCATTTCCCTTAGGTGGTGTCCGATACTCGGTTTTAAAGTGGCTTGATCCGTTGTAAGATTCAGAGAGAAGTACTTGTTTACAAGTGTGACATCGGTAGCCACTTGCCTATTGGCTCGATGGTCGTGGTTTCAAATTCTCTTCGAGGATGAAGATTGTCTTTACATTACAGCATACCTCCGTGTTGGCCAAGCCTCATTATGTAGGTAACAGATACGGTTCTTGTACAGGGTGTATTTTTAATGACTGTGCAGTGTTTAAAAATATTGCCGGTCCAAGTTTTGTATTTACCTATTATGTTGCAGAGGGTGAATACAAAACTTGGACATGCAATATTTTCAAACACTGCACAGTCATTAAAAATACACCCTATCCTATATTTCTAGGCGACCTGCGTGATACAGACCCCATCACTCATCCAGGACTGATAGGTCTTAAATTATGGGCCTAGCACCCACACAAACAAAATATCCAGAAGCAAGAACCTGCTAGGGATCTTGATGTGCTAGAACTATACCATATTGTAGGCCTGAATGCAAGGAGACATAGGTAGCAAGTCTTTCCCTCACCTAGCAGACGAGGAACGTTGGCGACTATCCCTAGTCCCACCGCCCTCACGACATTGTCAGCGTAGTGCAGTAGTGACTACACTAACACGACCGAGTACAATATTGCACCATGACGTGTCTTTATGGTGCTAGGTCCATAGCGGTCATGTTAGTGTAGTCACTACTGGACTACGCTGACAGTGAGAGTATGAATAAGATACAAGAACCAATGACAGCAGAGACAGAACCTGAACCTCATTAAATGAAATCTCATGGGCAATAAAGAACCTGAAGAATTGCAAATCACAAGGATGTGATGAGATACCAGCTGAACTAATTAAAGCGGGAAGAGATGAAAGCATACAAATCTTCACGTATTATGTAAAAAGATAAGGAAATATGGTATATGGTCAAAAGATTGGAAGAGAACTATCTTCATTCCAATACCAAAACAGAGCGACCTGAAATTATGCACCAACTATAGACTTGGTCACTTGATCAGTCATGCAAGTAAAATTCTACTAAAAATTCTAATGGGAAGACTTCGTAAGAAAATGGAAGAAGAGATTAACGTGGTTCAAGTTGGCTTTAGACAAGGAAGAGGAACAAGAGATCATATACTCGACGTGCGTTTAATAATAGAGAAGTGCAGAGAACTTAATGTGAACCTATTCTCATGTTTTGTTGATTATTCAAAGGCATTTGACTGTGAAATCAGAAACTTTGGGAAATCATAAGTAAAGGGGGCTTTCCATAACATCTAGTACAACTCATAAAAATGCTCTACCTATACCAACAAGCAGCAGTTAGAATAGATGGCGAGACATCAGATTGGTTTGACATCAAGCAAGAAGTCTGTCAGGGCTGTGTAATGTCCCCTTATTTGATTAATCTGTACGCTGAAAATAATTAATATAATGAGGAAAGTCAGAGATGATATAATCAGGGAGCAATATGATGCCCTAAATATCGGTGGTCATGAAATATCAGACATGTGATATGCTGATGCAACAGTATTACTATCCACATCACAGAATGGTATAGAACAATTAATAACCTCAACCCAAAATAATAGTGAAAATCACAACTTTTTTCTTAACATAGCAAAAGCATAGATAATGCATACAGATAAAACTAATGTGGAGAAAGAAATATATGTTAGTGAGGAAAAATTGGAGATGGTGAAATATTTCGAATGTCTTGGGTCATTAATTACACAATGAAAGAAATTAAGAGACGAATATCTATTGCGCTTTAAAGACTAAAACAAATGAATAAATTGTGGCGTGGGACAGATAGAACTACAAAAATCAGATTGTTAAGAGCATTCATCTTTCTCATTGCAACATACACCTGTGAGACGTGAACACTTACTAAACAAGCTGAACAGTGCATAAATGCCTTTGAATATAAATGTTATAGACGAGTTCTTATAATATCTTGTATACACAAAATATCAAATGCATCCATACTTCAAGAGCTGAATATTGAAGAAGATAATTGGTAACTTGAAATGTCGTGAAAGTTTGGCGAGAACAAAAATGGAGGGGTATATGTCCGGGAGGAGAAAAAGAGGAAGGCCAAAAGAGAAAGGATGGGTGCAGGATATGACAGATGATCTCAAGATAGATTCATCGGACTTGGGATATCTTGCTTATGACCGAGTTTTCCCGACGCTTGTTATGGTAGCGAAGTTCTGCAAGGGAATGAATGTATATTAATAACTATATATATATATATATATATATATATATATATATATATATATATATATATATATATATATATTGATTGATGATTGATTGATTGATCTAGGAACCGACTTCACAGCATTCGGGGCATTCCCATAGATGCTCCGTCCCCATCCTCAGCAGCCAGCGGAGAGTTCCAGCCAGATCCCCTCGTCACTCCTTGCTGCCTCATTCTTGCCAAACCATAATGACCCATTTGCTCCTCTGAGGTGTACAGAGCACGCAATTCTATGCAGCCGGTTTGGGAGAACTGTAAAACTATGGGATAAGTTCATCAATGTTGGTGGAAATTATGTTGAGAAATAAAGGGACAATGTATGTATACAAATAAACTGGTTTCAAGTTGTTATCATATTTAGTTATTTTTCTACAGCCATTTGTGACTTACTTATTAACTTACCCTCGTATATAAAGTCATTTCAAGTTTCTATCATAAAGACAAACCAGAGATTCTGTCGCTATCATATGTAAGTTATATGTTACATCTTGAATCCATGTACATTGTGGCCTTCTTCATCTAGCCTACCTGGTAGATTTTCCTCTGTAATTATCTTTTCCAAACTTTCATGTCCTGTTACACATCTAAAATATTTCAGTTTAATTACGCACAATAATAGAACAAGGCACTGAAATTAATATATTGGATTTTTGGACAATGAAAAGGCTTAAATGATAGCATTGATAAGGAATGTGTAAGAAAATTGATAAAGCACTATGAGATACCGCAGAAGACTATTAACTTAATAACAGTAACATATAGAAACATGCAATGCTTCATGAGGGAAAAATAAGATATTTTTGAAATAAGAAGAAGAGTGTGGGATGCCTTTCATTTTCTTTATTATTCCTACAGACGGAATTATAAAGACCAGAAATGGAATTCAAAGGACGTTGACAGAGCAGCTTGATTATTTAGATTTCACAGATGACACTTCCCTCCTGTCTCACACACAAAATCAGCTGCAAGGCAAATTAAACACACTTTTTGTAAGGTGACAATTAGTTCTAAACATTCACAGAAGAAAGACAACAATAATACAAATTAATCAATCAAATGATAGCCTTACCTCCCTTGATGAAACCTCTCTTCAAGAGGTTGAATCATACACATATTTAGGTAGCAAAGATGAGGTAAAACAGATACAGCAATATTAAAACGAGAGTATGATAGGTTTTTGTATGGATGTGAAGCATGGACAATGAGCAGTCAAGCTGAGAAACATCTGATGGCTGTGGAAATGTGGTTTCTGAGGAGAATGCAAAGAATACCATGGACAGACAGAAAAACCAATAATCAAGTCCTACAAGAAACAAATGAAAATCTTTAATTAATTAGATAAATTAGACATTGACAGTCAAAATGTTTTGTTATCAGAAGAAAAAAATTAGAGAACTTGGTGACAACTGGCAAGATCGAAGGGAAGAGAACCAGGGGGAGATAGAGAAGTAAATACCTGGATGGCTTGACCATGTGGCATGGTCGAGACAAGAACACTCAGCTGATCCACGACTCTGGTGATCGAGATAGCGAATCATGACCGCCCACGCATACTAGCATGGTATATGATGAATGGATGTATGATAGGCTAGAGGAACTTTCATAGCATTAGGAGAAAAACTAAAACAATTACTAATAGACTACAAACATTCATTAACTGGTTCCTGAACAGAACAGAATAGTTAAACTGAACTAATTCAGTTATTGTCAATGAATAAGTATATTCTTGTGTGTGTTTTTTTATGTTACTCAAAATTCTTCACATCTTAAGATGATCTATTCCTCTGGACATTGAGTTGGAGTCTGTTAACAGTGAAATACCTAAATACCCGGTGTCATATATTTTTGAAGGGAGTGGGAGATCACTGTGGTGCATGCCCCATCTCTAACAAAAGAAGTAGAGCCCCATCCTCTTCTATCTTCAATAACCCCAGAATATGAACCTTGAGTTATCTGCAGGCCTCGTTCTATTAAGTATGTCTAGGAGATATAGATTATGGCCCTGGTGAGAATGGTAATTACTAACTGGGAATCTGCCCCTTCTCCAAGGATTCTGTAGCTCTGGAGCCCCCTCTTAGTTTATCAAATCTGAGGAAAGTCTGGAGAATTTTCTCAGCCTGATTTAGATGAAGAAAACATGGATATTGAGCAGTTGATAGATCTAGAGTCTTCTCTCCCCCAGTTTAGTAAGTCATTATGAGTTAATTTATTTTTAAACAATCAAACACATAATCAATCACATTAGATTCTGACAACATGATGTACAAAGAAGTTGCTGACTCACAGATAGGTTTGAACTGATAAATTAACAGAAGGTCAATTCATGTTAATCATTTATTGACTGGGCCCGAGCCTTCTGGTCAGTACATACATCTCTATTGTGATTTACACAAAATATTAGAAAAGTTGCACATTGGACCATTGTCCCAGACAATCAATCAAGCATCAATATATGAGATGTCGACAAGTGTGAAACATAGTAAACATTTTGATGTTGCACATATTAAGTGTGATGGTGATGAATCAACAAGTAACTATCAGTTTCCTGAAATTGGGTGTGGTGTGTACCAAGGAAAATGTAACCTGGTGACTGGAAGATTAGGTAAGCCAGGGTCCATTGACTGATGGATCCACTTCAGGTCTGCCCGTATAGCTCCTCTGAAGGCCTCCCCATACTTTGCTCACGGCCAAGTCATCTTCCATCTCACTTGTGGTTCATCTCTTTCTCTCGGCCTCCCTCTTTCAGGTCTGATTTAGGTGGTTAGTTTGCTGATGTGTTGGGTGGTTGTTGGTATGTAGCCACCAAGAATCACTGATGAATATTCACATAAATATATACATTCCTACCAATACAATATTCTAGAAGTAGGTCGGAAGAAATCTAAATTCCTGAAGTAGGAACTAGTTCCCCTCCCCTCCTTTTTTCTCTAATCTAGTGTTGGGTTAATTTGGGGTGGTCAGAGTTTATCACACTGTGTACGCCTTGTATCAACTGGTTCCTGCTGTATGTAAGTTCTCATTTGACCTGGGGTCCGTGAACGTGTATAGTAAGACAGTGACAAGAGTGAGAATATGTCAAGATGCATGTAAATAAATGACATACATTTATAACATTTCTTCCACTCAGTGGTGGTTATCGCGTGTATAAATAATTCTGTGTTTTCCCAATTAACTTCTTCTTCTTCTTCTTGTGTCTAATAACTCTCTCCCATTATCTGTTGTTGTTGTGATGTTGAGTGTTGGGTTGTGTGGTGTTGAGTGGTGTTGGGTTTTAAGTTATGTTGAGTAATGAGTTAAGTCCACTTCGTGTGATGGGGTTCCGCGAAGCACAACTTTCTCATGTAAAGCAATTCATGTGTGCCCTTATCTAATTAAATTTGACATAAATATAAATATTTATTCCGTCAAACCCTATTGACTCAATAGATGAAGGAGAAAGGAAAGATTGATTTCTCTTTCAGCTTTCTAGATTGTAAATAGGCATAGATAAGTCTGTTTTAGAACAAGGCACTTGTTCTAGTACACGAACTGTCATTTCAGCTGTAGATAGTGATAACATCTTTAACAATGTTTCTGGTGAAATGCACAAGATGGCTTTAGAATCATCACTTCTCACAGTTGTTTAGAATAGAATGTAGTAGTATAATGCACTTCTTAAAGTTAATAATTATCTCTAAGAATATCAGAGATTGCAGTTTCATCGAAGAGAGGATTGGAGAGTCATTTTGCCCGGGAACGGCTCTGCGTCGTTAGAATCTACAGTCGAGCATTTTTACATTTCAGAGGTTTTAATTAATAATAATACATTTCAATTGACATTACAAACACGGGTTACCATTACTTGATACCTGATACATCGGGTTCTTAGTCTAATCTCGGGACTAACAAGCTTACCTGGGATCCAGACATTCTGCCTCCTCTATTTGAAAATTTGGTCACACAATTTCTGACGTCTATTCGCCAGGCATGTTTTCGCAAGAGTGCGCTGCTTATCATAATCTATACCGGCGTTGGCGCGAAAGCCGTGTCACGTGTCTGTTTCGTCCAATGGTCTTCCGAGCTTCGTCTGATGAAATCTTTCTAAGAATCCACGTCATCTGTCACCCATGCAGTTCCAGTTTCGATGTTAAGTTTTAAGTCCTAGTCTCCGTTTGCGGTTGTGAAGTCAATTTCTTTTAATGTTGTTTCCTCTTTTTGCGGCAGGTGTTGGTAAATGAATAATGGTGGTTAGCATTATGCTACACCCGGGAAGGTTAACCCAGTCAACAAATGCCAACAGAAGTCTGATGTGTCAGCTAAAAGGTGCAAGTATCGCAGCTCTGCTGTAAACTGGCATAATGCAAATATGTCTAAAACAACATTCCGGAAGAACGCTGAAGAAGAAGAAGAAGAAGAGGAAGAAATTCCTAAATACTAAGGAGGATACATATACTAGGCTTAATCCCACCAGTTCTGTATGTCTTATGCTTAATTATCACCTGCCTACTGTCTCCTTATACTTTCCAGTGATGCTGCAGCACCCATTGTTCCTCCTGCTGGTTTCTGAATTTGTAGAGTGAAAGGAGAACTTTGCAACAGTCTCCATAGTGATGATATTTTGGTACTAGGTTGAATGAAAAGTGCCTAAACCAACCTCACTCCAAACCTTTTCAGGACAGACAATCTAATGCCGATGCATTAGACTTAAAATAATTAAAACTCAGTCTTCTAGTGGATTCACAAACAACAACAACAACAACAGCAACAACAACAACAACAGACAAGATGGCTATACTATCTGCACAGAATTTGATGATTATAGTTTATTCTGTTTCTTTTAAACCAATACATCTTTTTTGTTCTGTGACAAAATCCTTTATGATTATCTTTGAGGTGGTAATGTAAACATTATTTTATGTTTGTTTATGTAACCTGCTAATTTCTTATTTCATATAAAACAGTATAGCGTTTTAAACATGTTAAGATTTTCACACTGAAAATGAAATCAACATGAAAAAATAAACACATGAAAAGGAGCTTGTTAAATCTGACACTCTTTAATAATTAATCTGAAATAAATGTAACAGTTTCAGCTATTTTTGTCTCTTTCTTAAGTTTATAAGCTATATATATCATTCTGATCACTCATTTACAAATGAAACAGCAATCAATAATCAACAATTTAAGAAAATTATTATGTGATCATAAATGATAATTGTAGATTATAGGTCTAACTGGCATCTCAAAAATGAAATATAGATATGCAAAAACAAAAGCAAATCTAACTGTAAAACAAAATTGCATGCAGACCAATAATAGGTTAGATAAACAACTTTACAGACTAAACAAAACATCACTTTTATTCAAAGCAGTGTATTCTCTTAATGAATTTAAACAAATAAGTCACAAACATGTTGCAAGATTTATTGCCTAGCATGTTTCGCTGCATCTTCGTCAGGTGCATACTGCAGAATTATATATCATAGGAATTGAATAAAGTGAATTTCAGCCTGTTTTATGCAAACAGAAAGAGTTCATGGTAAATTTGAAATTACTGTAGGGATAACAGATGTTCCATATTCGAACAACACGTGTTTTGATTGTTTCAGCTTAAGTATTATTAATTAATTTATTTTATATGATATATAACTCTGCAGTATGCACTTGACGAAATGCACCAAAATATGCCAGGCCATAAATCATGCAACATATTGTTTGTGGCTTCTCTGTTTAAAATCGTATTCATTGATAACAATAGTCAATCTTATATATTTTCACACAAACAGTTGTGTGTTATAATTTGCTTTGCAGAAAATATACTAAACGTAAATGAGGAAAAGTCATGAAGCAGAAAAAAGTGAAATGATTTTCATAAGGCCTTTGGACGGCAAGTTTGCTGGCATAGATATATTTAACTGCTGTTTGTTTTCATTCAGCACATTTATCATTCAATTTGATAACTACGTGATAGTAATCCCATACTGTGGAGCACCTCGCAGTATTTTGTTGCTTAACATTCTTTAACATCATCATAACATCTTAGAAGCTGCCGTTTCTTCCCAGATGGTATTCACAAAATAAGGCATTATAAACAATAATAACATATATCTAATGCAATGTCCAAAGTGGGTACCTGAAATTGTTCTGGGAAGTAAAGGTGCGATACTTTTTCACTCATCCAGTGCTGATTGGTCTATACAAATACTAGGATGTGATAGAACAGTGGTTAGCATCCTTGCCTGCTAGCCCAGTGGCCGTGTGTTTAAATCCCCATAAAGGTGAGGAATTTGTAAAAAAACTGACCTGGTCCCCCATGTCAATCCACCCTGAAATGGGTACCAGGAGATGCTCTGGGAAGTAAAGATGGCCAGCTGGGAAATGACCACATCAACTATAGAGTGTCAATTGGTATATTTAAATACAGGGAAGGCACCTTATACCCAATATGTCTTAAGGTGTGGGAAAGGGCCCTTTAATTTACTTATCACCCACTCTATATGCCTCAAGGCAGAGAAAAGATAAATACATTGTCAGGTTTTTTTCTTTAGTATGCTCTGGCTAAACGTAAGAAGTACAATCATACATAATGTTCTTGATACATATGAGACATCTTTTTGGGAACACATGAAAAATATGTGAAGCATGGTGCATTCCTTGGGACAGAAAGAGTTAACTCTTAAAAGCTGTTAGGGTTTAGTGCAGGATTTTCTTTATGAGTGTTAAATGGCTAAAAAATAAATGGTTAATGGTTAAATGGTTAAAATATTATTTTCAGTTTTCAAAACTAAACTGACTCTATAAGTCATAATGAAGGGGATTTGACACAATTAAATTAAAGCATCCTATCATATAAAAACATGCATGTAATGACCGGTGCACATATCACCATCATCATCATCACCATCATCATCATCAAGTACCCTGCCAGCTGGCGTAGACGTTCATGGCTCTCCACAGATCTTGGTCTTTGGTGTTCTGGATCAACTCTGCTAATGATATTCTTCCGTGCCACTGTCTCAATCATCCAGAGCACATAGAAAGCCCTCTAATCTCTACTTCTTTCTTTGATTTCAATGATTTCCAATCATTATTTTATACTTGTTTATGTACTGACTCAATGGCTTTAATTATTACCTCACAACTGATATTTCCAGACAAAATATATATCATGAATGTTTGGAAGTACTGGTTCCAAATACTGGCCTCCCAGTCTTTAAGAGTTAAGTTGTGAAAGACACAGAAAGAATGGGGTAGAACGTTATTTTCACAATATTTAAAAATAACAATAATAATAATTAAGAGAAAAAGAAATTATTTCTCTCCATGTTTACTTTTTGGAAGTGATTATGATTATTAATGCTTAGCAAACAAGCTTCACCCATATGTTACTGGGACTTATAAAGGAAGCAAAGAATAATAACACTGTAATCTAACATGGCCGGTCTCTGTGACTAAGGGCTTACAGACGCGATTCGTGAGCCGCTTACCTGCATTCAAAACACAGCTTGAACGATTTGGCAGCAGACCATGTCGCGCGGGTCTTAACGTGTTGGTATGGGAGACCGTTGATCAGAAAGCAATGGAAAACTAATGAACGTAAACTTGCCAAGACATCAACAACAGCAGTAAAATGCTGGTGTTGACAGCAATGTCCTGTAAATAGGAAATGCAAAAAATAAGACAAAAATCTAACATGCATGACATAAGAGGCAACTATGGAGAGTTTGCAAGGGACTGGCTATCTTATCCCATAGAAAGCTTTAACTGCAAACACAACGGAATATGAACAAGCCTAAAGGTAAGGAAAGAACAATAACTCAGCCAACCAAGAAGAAAGGAGGTTTTTTCTGGAAGTATGAGATGCAGAGAAAGCCGCAAGAGATCTAGATCACGGACTTTTCTTTTTTTTCACCCAGGAACATCCTAAAAATTGGTACCTGGAGCTGTGTGAATTGAAAAGACAGCACAATTGGTAGAAGAAATTAAATATTATATAAGATTAGCATTTTGGGATTATGCAAACCAAAATGATATGGAGTGGGCAAAAAGCTTCTAAATACAGGCAACACTATGCTGTTCCAAGGCCAAGAGTAAAATGCCTCAAACAATGAAAGAGTCATTGTAGTGCTACCTAAAGCGGCGTGGAACCACTAATAAAGTGGCAAGGAGTGAGTTCAAGAATGATAACAGTAGCATTCAGAACCACACAAAAAAAAGTAAACACAAATGTGATCCAGTGTTATGCACCAAAAGATGATAAGGTTGAATTAATTAACAACATATATATATATATATATGAAACAATCAATTTATATAAAGGCAAGCAAAGCGTGTTTGTAATACATTTTAAAAACAATCTCAACAAAAGCAATTAATCAGATGCTATGAGAAGTTTGCCGGTCTCCTTGGCTAAGGGCTTGCAGACCCGATTCGTGAGCCCGCTTACCTGCGTTTGAAACACAGCTGCGATTTAGATCAGACCATGTCGCGCTGGGTTTGAATGTGTTGGTATGGGAGCCGGTCGTTCAGAAAGCTATGGCAAACTACTGAACGTAAACTTGCAAAGACATCAACAACAGCATTAAAAGCTGGTGTTGACAATGATGTCCTGTAAATAGGATATGCAATAAAAAGAATGAGAAGATTAAGAGGAAATTGTTTAGTTATGATGAGAGTATTCAACCATGAAAACAGAAAAAAAAAGATTTCAAAATTTAGGATTTATGAGATTTATGAGATTTTTTAACATGTAGAATATTTTACAATATAACAAAGAAACATGGTACAGTGTAGAAATAAATATTTACAGAGACAGAAATAAACTACATTATTTCTTCATTTTGCAAAGAATTCAAAACAAATATTCTTGATGTCTGACCAAGATGTATATTCACTGACTGGTGAATAATTCTATATAACAGTAGATTATGATATATTATGTGTAACTCCCATATGTATTTGACTTGTACTCTTATGCAATTTGGCCAAATGTGGAAAGCTGAATAACATGGTATATTTTGCTTGCTTCACACAGAGAATAGTTGATCACAAATAGGGGAAGTAAAGAGTTAATGCTCCATTCATTTAATAATGTTTAGTGTTGTTCACCGTTTATACTTGATAATTTTTTAAAAAAAGCTGTGTTAAAATTATGACAACTTAATTTCAAGACCATATGGTAAAATTAGTAAAAGTAATTAAGGGGATAAATGGTTAGGAGATTATGATGTAAGTTATAGCAGAAATTAAAAACAATGTGGCAAATAAATTATGCAAACAACAATTTGCAATGGTTTATCTTCAAATGTTTTGCATTTAGTTCTTCCTATTACCATCAATGGTAGGACAAATGATGGCACAAATTATAAAACTAAATGACCTATTTATGTTCTAATCCATATAATTTGCAGACCCTGACAATTCTCATTGGTGCTCAACTAATAAGAAAATCATAAGGATATAATTGCCACTGTAAGTTTAACTCGTGTCTTTGTACATAAAAATATCTACAATATGTATGAAAATATTCTAATAATCACATAGCTTTAGTAAGTTAAATTATGAAAAATAAAATCTGGAAGAGTGGTACAATAACTGTCAGGTAAAGTAAGTAAGTGGGAAGTAAGGAGGATCAGCTGAAAATATGGGGCTAACACCATATACCAATACACTTGAAAGTGTGTGAAAGGGCCCATTAGTGGGCTGTATGGTCTCAAGGTATGGTGTCCGCCTTGAGTGCTAGAGGTCCCGGGTTCATGCCCCGGTGAGAACCGGGATTTTTTTCACATGGACTTCTAGTAATAAAATTTCTCCTGGTCTCTGGGTAGTGAGATTGGACACCCGTGTGTATTGTTGCGCATGTAAACAATCCCTTGGCAGTTGGAAATCGAAAAAGAGTAGCCTAATGGTGCTGCCTGGGCAAAATTTCAAGTTAAAAATCTACCCAAAGTATTTCAGGATCCTCACCGGTGCTATGGAGTTTGTGCACTGAGCTGAGTTTCTCCAGACTCAGGTTTGAGTTAGGAGGAGAACGGAGCACTTATGGGTTACACCAGTGTGCCGTGATGTTGATCCATCGACTAAAACTAAAAAAAAAACTAAAAGCCCTTTAGCTTAATTTATTTAGGAAACTGAAGCATCAAAGCTATATTATTGTAATGAATAAATCATATCATCAAAACATCTCAAATAATTGTTAATACATTAAATATATCCCTGTCATCTTTCCATTCAACAAAACAGAACAAATATTAACCTGTAACACCAAATAAGGTGCTGCAGATAACAACAGCAGTTTTTGCAACAAAATTTAGCAAATCATAGAGAATATGTAACTTTAAAGTGTCACAGAGTCAGTATTTAGTGCTATTAATGGGAAGCAAATTACTGTTGCCAGATACTTCCATAAACTATTTGTTTTGTTCCCCACAGGCCATACTTTCTAAATGTGTCCTTTGTATCTTTGCATTACACCAGTACAGTTTTTGACAAAAACATTATAGAATTAAGTAAGGTTAAACTTCAACTTTATATGACAAGTCACTGAAATAGAAAAATCTCGCACCAAACATTCAAATCCTGTGTCCTGTAAGAGTTAATTAGTAAGTGAGTCATTACAGAACTATTAATGGCAATAAAATATCTTCTGTAAGAAAACAATGACATAGATCACTGTGATGATTTATAGATATGTAATAGACACAACAAATCTCAATTAACTGGTTTGCTACTGATTAATAAATTTAGCTATTTCCTGATAAAAATCCTTTAATAATAAGTATATAAATCACTATAATCTTTTTTTAATAATCAGACAAGATCAAGAAACAAATTATGTTTCACTTATCTGGTTTTGTTACTGGTTCATAAAGGAATAGATAAAGGTAGCCCCATAGTGGATGCTGCCGTTGCAGTGTGAAATATTATGCCTTCAAATACACTAGGCCATGATACATTAGGTGTAGTAAGTTCTTTTCTTCAATGCCTTTCCTTCTCAGACTTCCAGGCAATTTTCTGGTATCTATTTGTATGAGAATAGGCCAACCTCAGAGACACTGAAAGGAAAAAATATCCTGCCACTGATGGGGATTCAACCCAGACCACCATCTTAGTAGGAAAGAACACTAACAGCTACACTACCACAGCTCCTTCCCAAAAGAAAATCTGGCTCTAGTTCATAAATATCCATTAATTCTGTGTTTATCATTATTAATATTTTTGTCACAAGCCAAAAAAGATCAACACCATCAATAACCAAGAAACAGTTTCTCGTTTATCTGATTCTAATGGTTCACAGAGTTAACCTGTTTTCTAAAATTTATTTCTTTGTTTATATTACAAATATCAACAGATTTCACTGTGTTTTATCACTATAATTTTTTATTTGTAAAATTCAGGCATGATCGGCAAGGGTATGAACAAGCGATTGAAAGGAACTTGAGTGGTTTTGGTCTGATCATAAAAAGATGCTCTTCATCGTGATCCCGTATACTCACGTACGAGACCCAGTATCGCACTGGCTACTTACAGAGGTATGTGAGCTGTCGCTCAGAAAACAATGGCAAACTACTGAATGTAAAACTTGCCAAGACATCAACAGCAGCTGAAAAATGCTGGTGTTGACTGCAATGTCCTGTAAAGGATATGCAAAAAAATATTTCTCTTTGGAAGCCGTGGTAGCGCAGTGACCTGCTGGTCCAGTGGTCATGTGTTTGAATCCCCATCATAGCAAATTCTGTAAAACTGACCAGAGCGCCCAGGTCACCCAGCCTAAAATGGGTAGCAGGAAGTGTCCAGGTAGAAGTAGAGACAACTGGCATGATATTGACTACATTACACATCAAGTGCCAACCGGTCTACACAAATTTGGACTAGCACCATATATCCAAAATGCCTCAAGGCATGTAAAAATGTCGTTTTTTTTTTAAAAACTGAAATTTCTTTTGCCTTGTCAATTCTACAGAATGGGCTTTTGAGTTGTCCTATTAACAGATTTCCTATATCTAGTTCCAATGCCTTTTTCCTCACTACCCGATTCACTGAAACATGTATGGCTCTTTCCATGTAATCCAATTTGGTGATTGTGTAATATTATTTTAATCTTTGGTCTGCACGTGTTTATATGAATTTACCAACAGCCTTTATCACTGATTAGCTGTTAAGTACTGACTCTAGTGATAACTTCCTATGCTCAAGTCGCATTAACAGATTGAGATTTTAACATTTTAACATTCTAAGCACATATTCACAAACAAACAATCAGTCACATATTTCTGAAACCATCTCTTTGTCTTCTGATTAACCATTATTGTATCTTTTAGGAAAGTAGTTACTGCTGTAGTAGATTTCTGTTCACAAATTCAGCGGCACAGCACAAGAAGTGTCTCTACATTGTTGCTTTCTGTTTTTATCCTTTGCTCACTTTGAACTCAAGCATAGTCCATACATATGCTACAAGAGGTAGCATAGTGCAGTGGACTAATTTTTGCTCATAGATTAGCTGTCCCTATAACTAGTGTCCCTCGCCATCTGGAGAACCCCCATTTTTTAGTCCAACTGACTGGAGTAGGGTTGAACTTGCTACCTCGGCATCAGCACACTGGATATTTAAGAACGAGCCCTTTTATCTATTCTGCCATGCTGACCTTATTGCCTTCTTTTTTTTTCTATAAGGTCTCCAATCTTCATATATCTTATGAACACAATGTGTAACAATTAAGCACATAAATGGCAAGAATAACTAGAATTTCTGTAAAGAGACATCAAACAATACATAAAGGGCAGTAAACTTTATGACATGCAGAACTTTTACAAACAGAAATAAACAAGAATAAAAATACATAATGTTTTGATACAAGTAAAGTTTGTTAGATATCAAATGAGTGAACAAATGATCATCATCAACATCAAGTGCCATGCCAGCTGGCGTAGGCGTTCATGTCACTCCACATATCTCAGTCTTTGGTGTTCTGGATCGAGTCTGCTGATGATATTTATGCATGCCATGTCTCAATCCATCCAGCAACATTTCTCTTGGTCGGCCCTCTGCTTCTCTTTCCCTCGATCTTTACAGTCATCAGTCAAAATGATGCTTGATGGATTGAGACAGTGGCGTGGAGGAATATAAGAACAAATGATAAATAAGAAAATATTTTACCAAATAAAACTATTAATATTTTATAATAAACAAATGACAATCACGTAAAACATTTCTGTCAGACCCTGCTGATAGGCACCCATTATTTAAAACAAAAAAAATTACAGATCATTTGCTTCAAACTATAAGGCAAATAAATGTAGTAATATTTTGACATCTAGTTCTCATATAAAATAGCATCAGAAATGCAATAAAAGCATTTATTTACTGATAAATGGCAAACAAAAATTACAGAAAATTACTTCTTAATGGCACAAAAATCTATGTCCCTCAGAATTATTTCAGTTACATGATAACAATTCAGCATACATTTCATTTGGACATAAGATGTCTATTTGTCTACTTAATGGTTAGTTAAATGTTGATTCTATATAGCGTTTTCCAGATTTCTACCAACACTGAGGTGGCTGCAAAGAAGCCTCTGTTCTATAAACTAATACTGACACCTGCCATTTTGATCACCATAATTAATACTGTAACTGGTACTAGTACTGCTGGCTGAAGTGCTGTTACCACTAAACCACGATGCTGATTTGATTTTAGTTGAAATTCAGTCTTCACAGAAAATGCCGCCATAAAGTAAACAAAGCAAAGGCGTGTTGGGTACTGTGTAATAAAACACGATTACTCTAATATGTAGAGGCCGCAACAATTAAGTGTCTAAAACCTAGGTTATGCGGACAGAAAGATTTCATAGTGACGCTGTGATTACGTGCAAATAACAAATGTTCCACATACGAACAGTGTTTAGTGACTATGTATGTTAAGTATTTCAGCCAAAACATGATTCATCTAGTTCACTTCATATGATACATAACTCTGCAGTATGCACCGACTGAGATGCAGCCAAATATTCTAGGCAATAAATTGTGCAGCCTATTTGTGGTTTCTTTGTTACAATTCAGTGAGGGAATACATTTTCTGGAACTTCACAGAATTAATGCAGAAGTAATAGTGTTCATGCTCTACCACCAAGACTGAGCGAATGTTTGAAGGAATTAAGGGAATGAGGGAGACAGCATGACATCTGCTGAAGGAGACACAGCACTTATGAGTGGGTTCTGAGTCCTAGCACCAGCTGATTCTAGCCATAAATCATTCAAGCTGATGTTTTTTTAAATAATTAAAATGCTCATCTTCTTCTACTTTGGGTGCAATGGACACACAGAGAGATCCACTACCCCATCCTCTTCCACACCTCTTCAGAAAGCCATACTAACGGTTTTGTCAATGATGTTGCATTTCTCAATATCTGTCATTTCAGCAACTTTTTGATTATCCTAGAGTCATCAAATATGCTCTTATAAATCATAAACCAAATGGCAGTATCCATATCTAATATGAAATGATTTTCATATCTATCTTGACAGTTAAAGACTTAAGTTATGTGAAGAAAAGAAAATGTAATTCATCATTATAAACACACAAATGCATAATTGCATTTTTTTAACGTTTGGCCCCTTATTATCATATTACTAAATACATTTAATAAAAGAACAATAATCAGCAATCAAAAACCACTTTAACAGTAGTAGTACATGATATGCTTTGCTCACTAAATACATTAAAACAAGTTTCACATTGCTGACTGTACAGTACAGTGTAGGATAGGTGCACTTGTAAGTGTTAACAAAATGTTCTCTTCAAACTAGACAGTTGATATAGTAAAGAAGAACTTATAAAGTGGACAAATATTCAGTGGGCTGATATTTCTCTGTCCAGATGCATACATAATTGTGGTCAATAATAAATTAAACAGATAATATAAAATTATAATGGCAAAGAATATTATCCATTTAATACAAACATCATTTATGAAATTTGTGATATATGTGCTGCAACACCTTAGGAACAAAACAAAAAACAAACAAACAAAACCTATAGTACAACATTTGTATCATTACTGGTGTTGTTAGAAGAATTATAGAATGGCTGAGGATTAAAGGTCACTTGTTTTACAGCAGTCTCCACTAGAAGGCCTGAGGATTAAAGGTCATTTCTACAACAGCCATCACTATAAGATCTGAAGAGTAAAGGTCACTTGTCCTACAACAGTCACCACTAGAAGTGTTGAGGACCAAGAGCAATTTCTCCTATACCAGTCACCACTAGAAGGTCTGAGAATGAAAGGTCCCTTGTCCTACAACAGTCACCACTAGAAGGTCTGAGAATGAAAGGTCACGTGTGAAGTGAGGTTAAGCAGACACATATTGGATATGATGATTCCCAGAGCATCATGCGTCGGCTTTCCATTAATGAAAGCCTCTATGGATGGCAGGGAAAGCCCATGTGTTGCCCCAGCTATCCCTTGGGGGTTGAATGGCATGGGCTTGTTGGGGTACATCCTCTGTGGATAGAATGAGCACGGATGATGTCACCACACTGACAGTGGAATGTTATATGAAACTACCCTGGAAGGCTATCTCAGTTAACAAATGCTGGGAAGCAGTTGATGTGTCATCTGACAGCATCAATATTGCAGCTCTGCTGTAAACAGACGCAATGCACAATAAAGGAATGAGAAATAAAAAACAGTGTGGACTCAGAGGATTTACCTTATTTGGGATCAGAACTTACTGCCTGAGAAACTGGTTATGTTAACTGTTTGGTCACTTGCTAAAATTAACAATAACTTGCACTATACAACCCTTAGATTAATTCATTTATACATAATAATTATAAAGAAATTCATAAACAAACATTCTTATTCACTAATAAGTGCATAAGTTTCTATTCTGCATGAATGATTTGACTCCCTAGAGATCTTGCTCCAGGATGTGATAGTTGGATACAACAATTATCTAACATATACAAAATAACATAACAGATATGTCAATATCCTGCAGAAAAATAACAAACATAAATATATTTTAACAGATTCAGTGCTAAACAAAAAATATGTCAGGGTCAAACAAACATGGATGACGGAAAAGGGGAAGTAGAGGCGTGTCACAGTTATAACTGAAAAGTTATTAATATGATAGCAGACATGTTGTATTTAGAGTTCATTTAAGTTGAGCTAAGAACCAACATCACTACACTCATGGCATTCCCTCACACGTTCCATCCCCTTGTTCAACAGCCAGCGAAGAGTCATACTGCTAATCGTTCCAACTACAATCTGATTGAAAGTTCTCCTGGTTTTCCCTCTCAGTTTTGAGTTTCATCCAGAGCCCCAGCCGATCCCCTGCCATATAATTCTCTCCACATACCACATATGGGTTCTCAGTCCTCCCCCCCCCCCCCCCCCTGCTTTCTCCACCTGGTCCCACAGGCGCCCGACCACCTCTACCTTGACCATTGGTAATCTACCATCGAGAGGTGCATTCCCTGCCAGCCTATCAGCCTGTTCATCCCGGGAAGGTTAACCCGATCAACAAATGCCCACAGAAGTCGGATGTGTCGGCCTAACGGCATAAGAACGCAGCTCTGCTGTAAACAGGCACAACGCAGTCACATCCGAAAAAAAAATCCGGATGAAAGCAGAAGAAGAAGAAGAAAAAGCCTGTTCATTCCCCGCACTCCAATATGACTAGGGCTGAAAATCCATACACTTCTCACAAGGTGTGACCTCTGAAGCGAGGCGAGCCATTCTACAATGACACATTCCTTTCCCCACCTTACTAAGCATTCTTCGTTAGTCCGTAATGAATACAATGTGTGTTGCACCGGTCTCCTCCAATCATCGGAAGGCTGTTGTTACTGCCTCCACCTCCATTCTCATGCTGGAGGTTGCAGTCTCATAAGCCAGACTCTCCTTTTTCAAAATTCGCCCATTAGCCTTCGCAATGAAACCCCAGCCACAACGTCTGTTTCTCACAAAGACCCATCAGTGTAGATCACTATGTCACCTTGATGTGTGTTGCCCTGGATCAGTTGTTGCACCTCAAACTCTATGCAGCCTGCAGCCCATTCTTGTATTAGTAATGCAGGAACAACATTTCAAAGATATATAAGCCCAAAGGATATACTGAGAAGTCGTTTAGGACTAATCCATCGCATGGCATTTAATCAGTTAAGGACCCCTGGCCAGGTGAACAGAAATACAGAAATGTGTAAATATTGGGAACATGAATAAAAATTACATGACGACTAAAAGTAAAACAAAATATGATCAAAACATATCACAAATGTCTGCCGGTTTGGTTATAACAATGTATCAAGAACTACACATGCATGGCTAATAGGATACAATGTAAGTGTTCAGGGTCTGACAGTTTATTTCGTTCACCTTTTGCCCTTTATACTCCACGGGAGCATAGCCCTCAACCAACTTACCCCAAGTCATCATATCTTTAGCTATCTAATGCAGCTCCATCCACATCCTCCCTTTATTATTTATTTGTCTCCAATTCTTTTCTGCGTGTGTTTCTTGATCTTTCTCTATTTAATTTGAGTTCCAGAAAAAGGATTTTTTGGTTATACTGTTATCAGGTTTTCTTAATGTATGTCATATTCAGTGCTTTCTTCACCTCTTGATTCACTGGTATTTGTTAACTTCTCATGAGTTTTTTGTTAACTTTTCATGAGCTCCACATTGGTGATTCTGTCATACCATTTAAGTCCTATTATGCATAGTAACCAATCTATGAATGCTTGTAGCTTATTAGTAATCATTTTAGTCATTTTACTAGTCATTTTACTAAATTTACTAGTGTTATAAAAGCTCCTCTTACCTTTTGTATTAGTATTTCAATATCTTTATCTGTTCCCCAATATTCGTTTCCATTGCTACTTAAATAGGAGTATGATTCTGCCTCTTGAAGTGTGGTTTCACCAAGGGAGGTCGGGTTATGATTAGCTTCATTTATTCTCATTATCTTTGTTTTTTTTTAATTCTTAATTGTATTTTATATTTATATATCTTTGTTTTATCTTTGCTTTTTTGGACCCAGTTGTTGCAACCTCCTATCCAATGTGTTTAGTTTATCTTGCATATTTAGCCTCTTGATAAATTTGTTCTATGTTCTCAGGGAACTTCATGTGCTTATGTGTTTGCTTTTAACAAGTGTTGAAAGTAACTAAGAAGCTGCACATGATAACTATAATAAAACGGTAATGTTAAACAATAATACAAGCAATATGAGGTTAAGTAAGTCATTTTCAATGTCTAGTTTATATGATAACAGCATTTCAAGATACAATTAGACCAGCTTAAAATACAAATGATTTTCTTCTCTTTCATGATTTATTTATAGACTGAAATATAGTTTAACTAGATGAACACACTTGTTGTGAAAGATAAGATGAATTCTGTTAATGAGAACACTTCATGACAAATCAGACGCTGACAGAATCGCAATGGGATAATGAACCTATAGCTTCATCTTCAAACAAGAACTGGTCTCCCCTTAACAACAATTTATATGTATTTGTATTAATTTCTGCAATTGCAGAGCTGACACTGTCTAGCTGAATATCCAAAGGGTTCTGTGGAGGGATAATTGTTTCCTGAAAGGAAACTTCATCATCATCATAATCATGGTTATTTTTATTGATAGCTGACATAGCAGTGCTAAGACCGTCACAGATGATCTGTGATACTGATTCAGGTGGTATAAATGAAATCTGGTCTAGATATGCCTCCGGCCTTCTTTCATCCATTTGTTCATGTACTTCTTTAATTGTGTAACAGCTGAGCACATCAGGCATTGTCTCCAAGGCCATCAATATAAGCTAAAGGAGGAGCTGAGGGATAGGTTATGTGTTCAAAGACTGCGCTTGGACTTCCAGAAAAACTACCCTTGTCGGGATATGGAACCTATCGGATAAGAAACTGAACACCCAGAGTCTCCAGAGTCTACAGACTCTCCTCTGCCACACAGAGGTTTCGGATCTCGGAGATCACCAAAGTTGTTTTCAAACCACTGTGGATTGCTTTCTTCATAGGTTTTAACATATTTGCTTGCAGAAATCATCCGAATTCCTTCAGGGAGTTTTTCAATGTTCTCAACATTCAGTGGCAATACTTTCTGTAAAAGAAAATTAAACATAAGAATTAACTCTTAAAGATTATGAGATTTCATATTTAAGGTGCATGTTTTTTCTCTCTTTTAGTTTTCACATGCTGTCATTTGTTTAATGATTAATTATTTTAATTTCATAACAATTAATATCAATGTCATATACACCTGGCCTATAAGCACTATGTGGCTCTGAAATTTGCACAGAAAAAAGGTAAAAAGAACATGGACGATTTTTGAGACGTCATGTTACTGCAGGATGCAAAGAGAGCTGGTTAGAAAAGGGATTAAATAAATAAATGCTTAAAGACAGGGTGGGTGGGTGGGTGTGTTTTCTTCACATTTTAGTCCAACTGACCGACGTAGGGGTTGAACCTGCTACCTCGGTATCAGCAAACTGGAAGTTTAAGAGCATGCGCTCTTATCCATTTGACCATGCTGACCCCAGCACCAGGTTCTGTCTCATATGGTTCTGTCCTCTTTCTGCATCGTGGCCTGCCAAAAGTTGCACAGAGCATGAACATTGCAGTGACCTCAAAGTGTCTCTGAAACAAATTGCACTCACAAACCAAATGATGGAGTTTGAAAATGAACTCATGACCTTCACAGCAAAGGCACCCAGCCTGAATACTTTAATGCGGACACTTCCTAGTTAGTTAGTTAGTCGAGGTTCCAACTTCACAGCAACGGGTCGTCCCCATTATGTTCCATTCCTGTGTCAGTGAATATCACACAAAATGCTCCCCACTGTCCAATGTGAAAAGTGGAATAGACAGGAGTCTCGGCAATCCAACAGCCCGCACAGGTACACTGTGCATAATGCCGCCGCCAGAATGCCAACACAAAATTCATCCACAAAAACCACAGTTCATCGTCGATGAACTCGGCAGTCACCAGAAAGACCTCATTGACCCAGATGTTCTCACATGGCTCAGTCTTTTACCACAGGGCGACCTGCTGAAAGTGTCGCATAAATCACGAACTCTGTAGCTTCAGCGCAGACTTCCAGGAGTCTCCTGAAAAATGCATTCATGAACCAAAAAGGCAAATCAGTCAATTCAGCAACAGCCGGTAGCCATTGTTCCGAACATGCAGGTCACTGTACAGGGCAGATGTAAAAGTATTCCATGTGAATTTCACAGCTCACAGTGTAGCCCGCGCACTCACTCAGTAGCAAGGCGACGGAACCATGTACTCAACCGAACCAGTCCAACATGAGAAAAATGCAATTGCAAACCGTAGCTACAAGCGTAAACACACCACAGGCCTTAATGGTTCAACGCTTAACCGCCATGTTGGTGACCAGAAGTTCTGACACTTCCTATAAATGTTTAATTTAAAATATTATGTGCTATAGAATTATCATTATCTAAATGTTGCAGATTGAATCCCCAAACTACTGTGCTAGTCTGCCATTGCACATTACCGATAACACCATCATAACTTGATTACCAAGCAAAGCTTACAATTCTAATCATACAGCCATATTTGGTAACATGAACATAAATATATATCACAAGCCTGCTTACTAGGTAGCATAATGTCTACATGGAAGTGTAAAGAAACATAAGATGGTCTGAAATATGTGAGTGATGGAAAGGAATAACATTCATACCAAAGACTGTTCATAGAACAATCAGCTGAAAGCAAGATACGCTAATGCCATCTTCTTGCACAACAAACACCATCAATATCAAAATAAAGAATATTCAGAGCACCCTAATATATTAAAATGCAAGAATCAGCACTGTAAGCCAAGACAAACAGTGTTCCAATTTATATACACATGCAGATATAAACTAAATTTATTTCTCTGAGTATCTTTCTAGGCCTCTCTCAGCCTTTCAGTTCACTGCGACCAAATTTTAACCATATTATTTATTTCCACATTTAATAAGCTAAATACATACATCTGATAACTTGAACATACATGCTCATAAGTCTGTGCACTAGACTATTTATCTTACCAAAGTGTCAGCTAGCAAAGCTATCTCCATGCATATAAATGTCTTGGAGTTATAAAGTGTTCCGTTGTCACATATACAAAGTCATGGCATAATGTTGTGGGATAACTATCTGGTCTTCACTGCCATATTTCATTGGCAGAGCCCATTTTATGATGCTGAGTTGACCCCTAGACCCATACTAGTAACACAAATCCAATCCTACTACTATGATGGATCAAACCCCAGATAACTGAACTAGTAAGCAAGAACACTAATCACTACACCTCAATATGTTCATGTAATGAATGGAAATACTCACACTGTAAGAACTTATAGCAGAAGAATCAAGCTGATGAATCTTCTGAAGTAAATAACACAGATGCTTGGGTAGCTTGAAAACATGAGGGATCTGCAGGTATTTCTGGCAATGCTTTCCATGGAATGAAACAAGGATCAAAGACTTCTCCCTGACGTCATCATTAAAAATGTGCTTCAGACTTAACATGAACAGGTCACCTTCTGGTCCAACTTTCCTGCTTCATATATGATGTCTTACTTAAATACGCTTCAATCATTTTCTGTGCTCCTTCAGAATTAACAAACATAATGAAATCAGATTTGGTAATACTGCTGATGAACCATTCAAAGGCCCCGGTCTCATACGGACTTCCTATGTGATGGCTAAAATGACTCTGCAGTAGCAATGTACCTGTAACACAGATTAATACACATGTAGTAAATCACAGACACTCATAGAACACCACACAACAGAAATCAATAACATAGGTGTGTATACGGATAATAAATAATTCAGTAAAGGACCCTTTTTCATGCCTTATGGTGTATTAGGTATATAGTGCTAAACTCCTATTTTTATAGATCAACTAGCTGGCCCGGCCCGGCTTCACCCAGCCCCTGGCGGGGATCTATCTATCTATCTATCTGTCTGCTTGTCTGTCTGTCTGTCTGACCCGGCCTCGCCCAGCTCCTGGTGGGGAGCATCTCATTTAATTCATATAAGTAGTCATATAAGCTACCGTTCCCGACTATCTGTCTGTCTGTCTATCCGACCTGGCCCGACTTCGCCCAGGTCCTGGTGGGGAGCACCTCATTTAATTCGTATAAGTAGTCATATAAGCTTCCGTTCCTGACTATCTGTCTGTCTGTCTGACCCGGCCTCGCCCATGTCTGTCTGTCTGACCCGGCCTCGCCCATCCTCTGGTGGGGAGCATCTCATTTAATTCATATAAGTAGTCATATAAGCTCCCATTCCCAACTATCTGTCTGTCTATCTATCTGACCTGGCGCAGCTTCGCCCAGCTCCTGGCTGGGAGCGACTCATTAAATTCATATAACAAAAAAAAATTTACTTAAGAATGTCCTTCCACAAACCATCCATTATTTTTAATGAAAACTATTTTTAATCACCTACATGACTGTATATAACTTCTTTAAACATAAAAAGATGAGTTAGAAAATTTTCACTATTTAAATAGATGCATTATTTTTATGAAAACTTTGAAAATGCCTTAAAGATTATATCATTATTTATTATAACGCATATGCCTGTAAATAACTGTAGACAAAGAGTTTATAAACCTTTGAAAACAATGCAACAATCTATATATAAAATATATAGCAATGCTATTAAAAGTTATGCCCCTTGAAATAACTTTTCTTAAGTTAAATCCCCTCGCTATATATAAATGATAATGTAAATTAAAATATTAAATTTTAGTAAGTAAATAGCTGATTGTACACTAACAAACTATGACAGTTCGCTGCAAGGGAATGAAAAGAAAACTTGTAGAAAATTTCATCTCAATCGGATGGAACGTTATCGAACGCATCAAATACATCCCTACATATATTGTCTTTTATATATATAGATTGGCACTTAGTGGGTGATGTGGTCTGTATCACTGCCTTTACTTCCAAACACATTCACTGGTACCCATTTTAGGCTGAGTTGACCAGATGCAGATTTGAACCCATAACCATTGAGCCAGCAAGCATCTAGACACTGGACTATCACAGCTCCCTTGCATACCGCAGCTCACTAAAAATGCACTGGTGTCAATGTGAACTGATCTACACCAGCTGACAACAATTATATGTATGACACTGTTCATGTTTCTGTTCACCCATGTAATTAATAATTATGCCTGACTGAACTGTAATGACATCAGACAGACCTGTGCAGAAAAGAAGCTGGCAAAGGGGTTTATTAGTGGCCCCTGATAGAATATTTACAGCATGCAAATCTCTTGCGTGAAAGCTAGTTAGTTGCATATACTTTACATAATGTCGCAGTCAACCCCAGCATTTATTGGCTGTTTGTAATTTTTTGGCAAGTTTATTTGTAGCTTGCCTTTGCTTTATGGATGACCAACACTCATACCATTGTATGAAAACCAGTATAAGGCAGTCTGCTGCTAAAGTGCCTGCAGCTTATTTCAAACGCGGCATGCAGGATTGCGAATTGTGTCTGTAACCCTTTCGCCACAGAGCCAGCATGTGGAAGCTAATCACACAAATTTCACAAGAATAAGTTTATGGTCAGTTAGCAGGGTAGATTAATGATGGTATGACATGAAGCAAAGCACGTTGTTATGTTGTTACAGTAATTATAATGAATTTGAGCCACTACTATGAAGTAGAGCACACTGTTACAAATCAGACTACACTTTTCTGAATCAGACCAGTTTTCTGAATCAGACCACAGTTTTATGAAACAGACCACACTATTATGAATCAGACCAAACTATTATGAATCAGACAAGTTTTAAAAAATCAGACGTTTTATAAATCAGACCACACTGTTATGAATCAGACCAGTTTTATACATCAGACCACACTGTTATGAATCAGATCACACTGTTATGAATCAGATCACACTGTTATGAATCAGAGTAAAATGTTATGAAATATACTACGTTGTTATGAAGAATCACAGTACACTTATGAAGAATCATAGTACAGTGTTATGAAATAGAGTACACTGTTACAAAATAGAGTACACTTTTATGAAATAGAGTACACGCTTGTGAATTTGTTATGAAGAATCAGAGTAGACAATTATGAATCAGAGCACACCGTTATGAATCAAAGTTGTTGCATGTTCTGTGCAGCATGTTCCAATCAACCCTAACCCCAGGTTGATTTTCTAGGCAAGTTTACGTTTAGTAGTTTGACGACATTGATTTCTGAATGAGAAACCAGCGTTGAAGTCCAACTGATCTGTGTAGTGAATGATCCTCTCTACATTGCCATCAGCACACCAAAAGTTCAAGTGCAAGAACATTAAGCCCCACAGCTACGAAGTCCATGAATCAGAGTGTACCATTATGAATGAGAGTACAACATTATGAATTTAAGTACACTGATATGAACCTCAATGGCTCGGAACGCTGAAGAAGAAGAAGAAGTTATGAATCAGAGTACAATGTTATGAATCAGAGTAGAACATTATGAATCAGATCACACTGTTGTGAAAAACAGTACACTATTAAGAATCAGAGTACACTACTGTGAATCAGAGTTTACTGCTATGAATACAAAGACAGATGTACAATATTTACATGGCTGTACAACACAGAGCAACTATCTTTCTTTTTACTAAGTGAAGACATGGAGAACTGTAGGCAGCAAGCAAACACTAAAAATGCACTCACTTCTAGGAATTTGGCCAATGCTTCAGTTAGACATACATGAGCTTCATGATCATCTGCAGATACCAAATAAACAGTCTTCCTGGACAAATTAGGAACTGCTCCAATCTGTGGTGGTGAATCTGAAAGTGATAAAGAAAATGTTTAACATGCAGCAGATGAATGCTGCGAGGATGGATTAGTTTATTCAACACTAGTATCTAGTTCTGTAGAAATCAAAATAAAAGAAACAATAAATTGTCTAACAATTAAAAGCAGAATAAAGCAAAAATGCTTCAGATAAGATGTTTACATATGGTTTTATTTTGGTGGTCTCTGTAGTGAAGTGGGCAAGCCTTCTACCTCATGCTTTGAAGGCTGTGGGTTCATTTTCAGACAGCATTGTTCAGTACACGAGTGCAATTTTTCTGGAGACCCCTGCAGGTCATGGCTTGAGCTATGAAGTTTGTGCTTTGTGTGATGCTCTCAGTAAGCAGCTTGCCCTTCTGTGGAAAGTCAGATGGTGTCAAACCTAGTACAATGAATCTGATTTCCTGCCTTTATCCTATATACGGCTTTTTAAAACAACTGATAGTCCCATGGTAGGTACGTTATGAGAAGAAACAAATTGGAGAACTTGGTGACAAGTGGCACGATTGAGGGGAAAAGAACAAGAGGAAGGCAGAGAAGTAAATACCCGGATGACTTGGCCATGTGGTATGGTCAAGACAAAAACACAGAGCTGATCCACGACTCTGGTGATCGTGTGAGATGGAAAAACATGACCGTCCACGCTTATTGCCTCTAATTTCATCCTAGATGTTGGGACTGCATAAACTCTGTGTTGCTCTTCTACAGTTATACCCTGCACTATGGCCACAAACCCCCACCCACAGCATTTCCCATGTAGCACTAGTCTAGCAATGTCAGCACTGATCTGACAGCATCATCACTGATCTGGCAGTGTCAGCACTGATCTGGCAGTGTCAGAACATCATCTGGCAGTGTCACCACTGATCTGGCAGTGTCAGAACATCATCTGGTAGTGTCAGCACTGATCTGGCAGTGTAAATAAGATATTGTAAAAAATGGCACGATCCAATAACAGTTGCTGAATTCTTGCCTTGATTTGCCCAGCACACCATTCTCTGCATTCCCTGTCCAGATCTATATTCTAGATCACAGCATAGAGGTAGGGTTGCCAGTTCCCACCCTCACCACTTTTCCTGCACATAAATTTATCTGACCACTATTTTATACGGCTGAGTCAACCTCAGAATCATACTAGTTAGAAAACAGAAGCTTACTAACACAGGAGACTGAAACCTGACTACCGTCTTTGCAGCAAGGAAGAACAAATCACCATTTTGCCACTACGGCTCCATTAATAAAACATACAATTCTTAAATGGAACCAGCTTAACAGGAAGTCAAAATGCTGTAGCCCAAGAAAATGTAAGAGTAACTACGTGTAAGGTGGCTGAAAAAAATTAGTTTTCACAAGTGCAGAGTTGAATAAAACTGCCTAGAACAGAAGTTAATGACAAAGAGAGATGTTAAAAGTGACAGAAAAGATGTTATAAGTGAAAGATAAGACGTTATAAATACCAAAATGACTAATGGAAAAAAAAAGTTCCCCACCCCTGAAGTAAATGAACAGACAGAACACCATGGCAGGAGACAGAACAATAAAAACTGGGATTTAAGAAAACATGACTGAATCAAAGTAAAGTAAGATAATTAAGATACTTCGGCCATACAAAAAGATGCATCTCCTTGATAAAGGATGTTCTAGAGGGAAAGGCAGAGTACAAGCATGCAAGAGGAAAACAGTGTTATAGGTGGGTGGACAACATCAAGAGATGGACATCTGTATGAGTGTACCATAAAGATGAAAGACAGAAAGAGGGCGTTGGCGATTAATGACAGGAGACCTTCAATGTGGAGAGGACTCTTGATTGAATGACTGATACACAAGCATACCTGATGGTGGATCCACATATTCCGGGGAAATTCTGGTTGTGGTAAAGCGACTACGACAGTGCTCTATCCAATGCTTCACTGTGAAATATAAAAATAATTATTAAAATAAGCATGACAACCTATTTGCTAAAATTTTTAAAAACAACTGAAGTATAACTGATTTCGTTTTTAAATGTGAGCATGTAACAGTTACACTGTCATCTTATATATGATATGCTGTACCATCCAGATTACGACAGCTGCCTATTAGTTTATTTTACACAGGCATGGCTTAAAAGAACTTGTGATGGCATAGTGGTTACCGTACTTGCCTACCAAGACAGTGTCTGGGTTTACATCTCAGCAAAGACAGAATTATTTTTTTCAAAGCGGCACACAAATGGGGTCAATAAAGACTCATAAAATGGATACCAGACAATTCTGAAAATGCTCTGGGCAGTAAAGATGATGAGACGAGGAACTGGCCATCCCACCTCATGTGACAGGACCTAGAAAATGTGATGGCCTCACTTCACAACTCAGTTACGAGTTTCTGATATGGGACTACATCTACCTGTCTACTATTTATAAGAAAGACGTAGCATAACTATTCTGTAATGCTGAAATAAAATAAAATGTTAACTACAGCTAGAGGACAATTGCAACCAAATCATTAGTGAAAGAAATTGCCCCAAAACATACCTAATGTTGTGTTTGATTTAATGTGGCTGGATAGGCCAGAATTCTTTTCTACAGTTATAATGAAACGTGAGCAGCCATAGCGTAGTGGCTAGCATGCCTGCCTATTGACCTGATGGTCATGTGTTTAAATCCCTCTTGAGGAGCGATTTTTCTAAAAACTTACCTGGGCACCTAGGTCTACCCAGCCTAAAGTGGGTACCAGAAAATATTCTGGGAAGTAAAGGCCCTGGTGTTAATTAAACCACATCACCCATCATGTGTTGATTGGTCTATACAATTATGGAGCCAGTACCATATACCCAATATGTTTCAAGGCTTAGAAGAGGAACCTTGACTTATATGAGGGAACAGTTCTTGAGCTCTCACAATCACCAGAAGGACAACATATCATTTCCAGTGAAAGTCTCATTATATGTCAAGACTGACTTACTATATTTTCACATAATTTCTCATCACATGTATAGTGCACAACACACTGTAGAGTGCACAACCATCTCCAGAGAATAATACATAATCATATATGCCAATACAGCATGGCAAATCATGGTTCTCTATCTCACACAAACTCTAGAGTCTTGCATCTTGTCTGTAGTCTTGTCCCAGTTATGTCCCTAGGCCAAGCCATCTAGGTAATTATCTCTTTGTCCTCCTCTTGCTATTTTGTCATCAAGTTTGAGTTGTCACTAAGTTTTCAAGACTATTATCAAATTTACTTCTTCTCATAACATGATGCAAAGAATATTAATTAGCAAATCTGTATCTGTTTGCGGTAACTGAACACATCCATAGCAAGATTTCCAGATAGAGAAAACAGAATATATGGGGAAATTTATACTTTCGAAGAAGTGTATGGCTAGTCTTCTTAAAATTTATATGTGTGATGTTCTGTATAGATATGACTTCTGGGCAATGAGCAATGAAATAAAACATTTGGGGGTAGTAAAGATGTAGTATTGTAGAAGATAGTGAGAATATTGTGGACAGGGAAGGAAAATGCTAAGGCATTTATCACCTATCAAAACCATAAGGAAAGGACAAAATGCATAGGACATAACAAAAGAAGAAATGGAATAATAAAATTAGCCTCACATCCGTGGTGAAGGGGTTATGGACACAGTTCATAATCCTGAATACCACGTTCGAAACACAGCTGCATGTGATTTGGCAGCAGACCACCTTGCGTTGGGTTTTTATTAAATGTTATGGGTTCCAGTCGTTCAGAAATAAATGGCAAACTACTGAAAGTAAATTTGCCCAGGAATCATAAACAGCTAAAAATGCTGGGGTTGACTGCTGCGTCCTACAAAGGATATGCAACTAACTTTTAACTCATATTGGAAAACACTCTGTGGTCATGGGTTTAAACTTGCATCGAGGCGATTGTTTCAAATTGCTGTGGACTCTCAGTCAACCTAGCCTAAAATGGATACCAGAAAATGTCTTGGGTAGTGAAGGTGGCCGGCCTGACTACATCACCCTTTGAGTGCTGATGGGTTAAGGAAAATACTAGGCAAGTGAAGCAATGGAAGACTGAGAAAGGTGTATATGGAAAGCTTCAACAACTGAACACAAATACAAGTAATAACATAACAAACATCATCTTCATTACAATATCAGATGACAAAGCAAAATGAAGAGTCAAGATCACCAATGTCTGCTATTGATAAGGGATTTGTAGAATATGGTACTGTAGAACATGATACTGTAGAATAACATTCAGCGGAATACGATACAGTAGAATAAGATATTGTAGAATAACATTCAGCGGAATACGATACAGTAGAATAAGATATTGTAGAATAAAATACTGTAGAATAAGATTCGGTGGAATACAATACTGTAAAGTAAAGGCTTACCTTTACTCTTATTCCTAAAAAGGCAAAAGCATATGATAGCAAGTGCCAGCAGAGCCACGAATGCAACAACCACTCCAATGATGACTGCCAGTTGTACATCATTTGGCTCCACAGGTTTAACACTTGGATGTGTTGATGTTGATGACACAGTACTGTCAAATGTAGTAGTGGGTGCTGGAGGAACAGTTGCTGGGACAGCTGACGGTGGATCTGTGAAAGTTTATACTGGAAAATTGCTTTCACAAAATAAACACTTCATCTTCATGTTTCTGAATGTTAAATATACAACTCTTTCTCATCCATATAAATAAATAGCCATGTTAGTCTGAATGGAATACCCAACCAAAATTTTAAAAAGTAAGCTGAAGTATTTGTTATAAATTATATTATCATCATGTGTCTTGCCAGCTGACGAGGCACTTTCATGTCTTTTCACAGATCTTGGCCCTTAGTGCTCTGGATCAACTCTTCTGCTGCTATTCCTCAATGCCACCATTTCAGTCCATCCAGCAGCATTTCTCTTGGTCTGTCTCTGCCTCTTTTCTCATTGATCTTTCCAGCTGTCATGATATTCTCCAATGCCTCTCTTACAAATTATATAAGTAAATAAGTAACACACCTTTTTACACATCTAGAGGCATATTTGGCACATAGTGCCAGTCCCATATTTTAATAGACCGATCAGCACGCAATGGGTAACATTGGCCATCATTACTTCAAAGGACATTTCTTGGCACCAATTTTAGGCTTGGTCAACCTGGAAGCCTAAGTAAATTTATTTCAAATCAGCTCTTTGGGGATTCAAACACTTGACCATCGGTTTGACAGGCAAGTAAGATGGCCACTGTGCTACTGCAACCCCCACACATTTTATACAGCCGTAGTAATTAACAAACACAACTTACAAGAATTATCATCCAGTGCCTTGCTGGCTGACATGGGTGACCATGCCTCTCCACAAATTGTGATCTCCGACGTCATGGATCAATTCATGTGTTGACTCCCTTCCTTGCCATGACACAAGACTGTCTAGAATCTTCTCCTGCTGTCTTCCCCTAGCTCTCTTTACGCAAATCTTTCCAGTCGTCACAACATGTTCCAGTTTTTGTCTTCTCATAATGTGGTCAATAAATTATGACTGCTCTTTCTGATGTTTGTAATTAGTTGTCTTTGCAACTTAGTTTCCCTCAGAATGTCCAGATTGCTAATTTTGGCTGACAAATTAATTTTGAGCATTCTTCTATAAAACCACATCTCCAAGGCTTCCAGGGATTTTTTTCTCCTGTTTACTTATTGTCCAGGATTTGCAGCTGTATGTTAAAATTGGATCTATGTAACACGCAAGAACTCTCTAACTTTCAAGGACAATGACATATTGCACCAAACGTTCTTCATTTGACAGAATGAAGTTTTTGCTTGTCCTACTCTGTTCTTTATCTCAGTCATGCATCTTCCATCGATGTTATCTATGTGTCTAGATATCTGAATATCTACACTTCCCCAAAATAACGTCATTTACTTTAATTACACATGTAGGCACATTCTGTTTCTTTGAAACCACCATACTTAAAAAGTAGTATTAACATACAAAATTAAGACATGTATTGTCTCCTGCATTAAAAAACAAAATGTTTGCAATGAAAAGATGAAATTTAATGGACTTCCAACAAATGACATTCAAGACACCCTTGGCATGAAAATGTGGTGTGGGCAAATTGCAGAGCAGGTTCCCAGGATTTCGTACAGTAAATCCAACAGAGAAGGGAATAATGGTCTAGTGAGACGGCACTGCATTCAAAATTGAATGGAACAAAGGAGGAGCTCCAAAAATAAACCTGTTGACTACATCACAAGAACTTGCCTGTCAGTGTAAACATGAAAGAATTGATGCTAGTAGAAGTAGAAAATTGAAAATGTAGGGGAACGCACAAAGAACTGAGAGTATTTTTAGCACACTGAAATGACACAGATGGGTCGGTCATTCGACGAGTGAGAAGTTCATGGGCTTTTATGGTTCAGGCCGAAAGGAGAATTGTGAAGGAAGATTCTCATGCTTTTGCTTTGACCACAAGTAGCCTAACTATGGAAGTCATGGCAGTAAGTAAAGCAATAACATGGCTCGAGACACAGACATTCACTAGGGCATGTTTCCTTAGTGACTCAATGAGTATGCTCAAGAAGATAGAGATGGGGTTGATCCAAAGAGAGTGGTTGCTGTCTCTGGAGCGGTCTCGGTTGACAAAGGTTAGCTTCATTTTCGTGCCAGGGCATGTGGGTGTACAAGGAAATGAGCTGGCTGACAAAAAGGTGGACAAGCCATGGATCAGGCTGATATTCTGAATGCCCTACGAGAAGTAAGTCATTTACGAGAACCAAGTGATGACTATGAATCCATAACCATGGTCAGGATGCAAGAACAGCAAATTAAAAGAAGTATTCTTCATTTTCATGCCAGGGCATGTGGGTGTACAAGGAAATGAGCTGGCTGACAAAAAGGTGGACAAGCCATGGATCAGGCTGATATTCTGAATGCCCTACGAAAAGTAAGTCATTTACGAGAACCAAGTGATGACTATGAATCCATAACCATGGTCAGGATGCAAGAACAGCAAATTAAAAGAAGTATGGCCAAACAAGAAAACTACGTGGGAAGCCAAAGAAGATTAATAAACCAACACAAAACTGGTGTCATTAGCCGCACACGCTGTGGGATTTACTGAGGAGGGGATACAAGCATTTATGGACTGAATGGGTCGATGTTCAATGAGTATGATCTGTCGACTAACTAACTAACTAACTAACTAACTAACTAACTAACTAAGATAGGGAAACACTGTAATAGAATACAAATATTAGCTGTTACATTTTAATTATTAACAACTACTTACTTGTTATGTTTACATAGAACGGAGTGGTTTGAGTGCCTCCACAAGAGTTTTTGCAAGTTCTCATGTTGTTCATCCATGCCCAGCACTGACACAAACCAGGCTGCATAGAGAACTTGTCCTGCGCCCAGACCTGCAATTGGGAAGGACATAAATGTGTATTATAACGTAATATTTTAAATTCAGTTTGTTATCTCCTCTGTAGCCATGCTAAAGTAGTGGCACTCATTTGTCAGCATGGTGGTCATGGGTTTGAATCCGAATTGGAACAGATTTTCAAAAATGACCTGGACTCCAAGGTCGACAAAGCCTAAAACGAGTACCAGGAAATGTCTTGGGAAGTAAAGGTGGCCAATGAGACACTGACCACATCACCCACCGAGTGCTGATTGGTTTATACAAATATGGGTTAGTTTAGTTTAGTCGACGGATCAACATCACGGCACACAAGTGTAACCCATAAGTGCTCCGTTCTACTCCTAACTCAAGCCTGAGTCCAGAGAATCTCAGCTCAGTGTATGAACTCTGTAGCACTGGCGAGGATCCTGAAATACTTTGGGTAGATTTTTAACTCAAAATGTTGCCTGTTAGGCTACTCTCTTTTGATTTCCAACTGCCAAGGGATTTTTTACGTGCGCAACAATACACACGGGCATCCAATCTCACTACCCAGAGACCAGGGGAAATTTTGTTAGTAGAAGTCCACGTGAAAAAATCCCGGCCCTCACCAAGGCTTGAACCCGGGACCTCCAGCACTTGAGGCGGACACCATACCTCGAGACCACTCAGTCCCCTAACTAATATGGGTCTAGCACCATATATGCCTAATACATCTATGGCATGCAATAGGGCCCTTTACTGTTTGCTCTTTAATACAGCCTAGACATCTTTCTCCCATCCATAAATGACTGATACAGAATCCATTTAGAAACTGATAGAGCACTATGAGATCCCACAGAAACCCATGATCTTAATAAGGGCAACATACAAAGACATGAAATGTGGAGTTTATCATGTGGGAAAACTAGCAGATACATTTGAATCAAGAACAGTAGTGAAACAGGGATACCTTTTTTTTTCTCACCTGAATTATTCTTACTGATTATAGACTGGATTATGAAGACAATAACTATCACCAGAAATGACATTCAATGGACTCTAACAAAGCAGCTTGATGATCTGATGACATTTCCCTCCTGTCCCACATACAAAATAAGATGCTACAGAAACTAAACAAATTAATGGTAAGTCACAACAACTAAGTCTAAAAATGTGTAGGGAAAAGACAAAGACAATGAGAATAAACCAAGAAAATTTTTAACCAATCTCCTCTGGTGAAAACTCACTTCAAGAGGTGGAGTCATACATCTATTTATGGAGCAATTAAGAAAATTTGGGGAAACAGTTGAAAATATTAAAATAATACAAAAAGCAAGAGGGGCTAGGAAATTTGTGGAGACAAAAGAAATTAAAAACAGCACAAAACTTAGAATATTTAACTTTAATGTTAAATCAGCACTACCACACGGATCAGAAACATCAAGAACGACCAAAACAAATTACTAATAAACTAAAAAAAATTAACTAACTGGTGCCTGTGCAGAACAGAAGGACTAAAATGGTGTGACAGAATTACCAATGTGGAGAGAAATAAAGAAATATCAGAGAATCAAGAGGTGAGGAAAAGACACTGGCGCTGATAGGACACATACAGAGAAAACCTGATAATACTACAATTAGAAGTGTCCTTCTCGTGAACCCACAGGACAAAAGAAATAGAGGGAGACCTAAAACACAAGGGGAAGAGAATTAGAGACAGTAATTTGGGGAGAACATGGCGAAAGCTGTAGGAAATAGCAAAAGATAAGACAGCTTGGCATGAGCTAGTCGACAGCCTATGTTCCAAAGGGAGATAAAGGGCAACAGCAGAAGAAGAAGAAGAAGAAGAAGAAGAAGAAGAAGAAGAAGAAGAAGAAGAAGAGAAGAAGAAGAAGAAGAAGAAGAAGAAGAAGAAGAAGAAGAAGAAGAAGAAGAAGAGGAAGAAGAAGACACACATTGGTATGTTTTAAGAGTCAGAATAAAAAAGTCACTTAAAAGTCGACAGGGCCGACTTCATTGCACTGGATTTATCCCATTTGGCTCAATCTCTTTCCGCAGCGCAGAAAGCGTCACCATGAACTCTGTAGCTCCAAAATGAAACTAGACTTCTAAAACAGCCTTGCAAGTAAGTGGGCCAGCAAGCCAGCTACTACACATATGTATACCAGTGGCATTTATCTAAAATATAATAATAGCAAGATCATGGCCCAATAGTTAGTAACTGATGTACTTTGGGTAAAGTGAAGGCATGTGTAATGCACACGGTAATTTTTGAAATGTTAGGCAATGAAGAATCTTGAAGAACAATGAATGTGCGTAAAGTTCTGTTTTAATTTCGCACAATACTTTTACTGAAATTTTTCAAATGCTGCAACAGGCCTACGAGTACAACAACCGTTTGAGATGTGCGCAACATCTGGAGTGGTACCAGTGTTTCAAATCAGGAAGGAGCAGCAGACACACAACCTTCTGTATTCATGGATGGTGGTCACATTGAGTAGTGAGTTCTGTGGTTCATGTAAATCAGCGCCTGATTGTTTGTGACGTGTCAGAGAAAGTTGTAGGAATCTGTAAAAGTTCATTCTATGTGATTTTAAAAGAAAAACAAAATATATGTCATGTTGCTGCAAAATTTGTGCAAAGCCAGCATACGGTTGATTAAAAAGAGATCTGAGCTGCCAGATCAATTGAATGTTGATGACAACTTCATGAAAAATGACTTCACAGATGATAAAACCTGGGTTTATGGCTACGTCAAAACAAAAAGGCATTCATCACAGTGAATCAGCATGTTGTCACTGTGATAAAAAGAAAAGCACATCAGACTCACTAAAATGTGCAGGTTGTGTTGACTGTCTTTTGTTTATGTTGGAAAAGCAGTTACCATGAGCTTGCTCTATACTGTCAGATGATCAATAAAGAGTTCTACTTTAATGAATGAAGTGTTTTAGAAAGGTTGTAGACAAAACAAGGCCTGAAGCATGGACACACAAAACCTTGAAGGACACCTTGAAGCTGCACCACGACAATGCTCCTGCACGAATGTCACTAGTAGATTTTGTCTTGTTCCCAAAGGGCTGCTAATTTTAGACCACAGAAGAGATCTTGGAAAATTTGCTATGAGACACAAACTACCTCAGAAAATTATTTCAAAGACGCATTAAACAACTAGAAAACACATTGAAAGTGGCGTATCAACTGTCAAAGGAATTATTTAAAACTAGATAAGTCTGACTAAATTATAAGCAGTAACAAAAATATTTTTTAAACTTAGTTTCTTTTTTGGGCAGTCCTCACATAACACTTTTAAGGTTTTTAGTACAGCAACCATTTATGCAGTAAAAATAGGTATGTTTGTTGTACTGAAATCTTTCTTTTTTTGGGGGGTTTGTGGAATGCACATTCCTGTTGTCATCTGCTCCTCTGGAACCATCTGTATAAATTATGATACTGCTTTTAAAAAATATTTGTTGTATGTGACTACTGGATACATCTTTCATAATATCTTGGATGGACACCTTACTTAGTGCTAAGCCTAACTGACAGTCAGTGTTGGTAAATTGGCACACAATGACTTGGCATTAGATTGGCAAAAGCATATGGTCTACATGCAGCTAAATAATAGAAGAGGAAAACAATTATTTATTGCCTACTCTATTTTTTACATTTTTGTTTTATGCTGTTAAGTTGGTTGCATATCCTTTACAGGATGTTGCAATCAACCCCAGCATTTATTGGCTGTTTGTGATTTTGTAGGCAATTTTATGTTCAGTAGTTTGCCACTGATTTTTGAATTTTTTTTTTTTTTTTTTTCACTTTTCCATCCTGTTTCAGGATATTGCGGTCACATCAGCATCTTTCAGCTGTATGTTGATTCCTAGGCTAGATTTCGCTCATCAGCACGCCACGACTTTCTGAGCGACCGGCTCCGTACTCTCATAAGTCACTTTTGCGATTCGAACCACTTCTAATTCTCGTCGCGTCACGTGACGAGAGTATTCGGGGCTAGCGGAGAAAGCTGCTAACCCCTCGAATGGACAACACTCATACAATTGAGAAAATTAATGCAAAGCAATCTGCTTCCAAATCGCCTGCGACTGACTTCAAACCCAGTTTGATGGGATTGTGAAACCATGTTCACTATCCCTAAGCCATAAATGCCAGCATTTATGCAGTTAGCTTCTAAAATTAAACTGTTATTTAGTCTTTTCGTCATTAACAAATCATGTCTTACAATATTATCATTGTTAGGCCTCTCCTGAAAATCAAACAACTTTTTTTGTTTGTTAGTTGCATTTCCTTTACAGGACGTAGCAGTCAACTCCAGCATTTTGTGGCTGTTTGTGATTCCTGAGCAAGTTTATGTTCAGTAGCTTTGCCAATACTTTCTGAATGACTGGCATTCATATCTTTGTAAAGAAACCAATGCAAGGCGGTTTGCTTCCAATTGCCCACAGCTGTGTTTCGAGTGCGAAATGTGGGATTACGAATTATATCATAAGTAACATTTTAAAAACAGGGGTTAATTACAATTGTAGAATAAACTCAAACAAAAATAAGGCAATGTAATAAGGCAACTATGGCATGAATCATTTCTTCATCTCATTTTTGTTAACAACTTACCACAACATAGTAGAAACCTGAACTTCTGGCAGTCATTGACACAGTAAACTCTGTAATCGTCTCTGTCCTTATCTGCAACAGAAAAAAAACAACAATTGGATTTCTAATATCATCATCATCAAGTGCCTTGTCGACTGGTAAAGGTGATGATGCTTCTCTACATCTTGCTATTTTCAATGGCATGTATCAATTCACGTGTTGACTCCCTTCTGTGCCATGGCTCAACATTGTCAAGAATATTTTCTCGCTGTCTTCTTCTGTCTTTCTTTCCATAAATCTGTCTAGCTGTCACAACACGTTCCAGTTTTTGTCTTCTCATAATATGGCCAAAACATGATGACTGCCACTTTATGACGTTTGTGATAAGTTGTCTTTGCGACTAACCCTAACTCAAAATGTGGGTGATCATGCTTCTCCACATCTTTCTAACACAGTAGATCTAACATTGAAAAATAAAATACTCTAAGAAAAGAGGGTGTATTCATATGTTATTTTTTAAATTTGCTGATATTTTTCACAACTTTCTGTTCCAGACAATAAACTGTCATTTCTGCCACTTAATGCCAATAATATATTGAAGGGCAGCTGTCATGAGACTCCAATACCAAAAATCTGTGGATTCAAACCCAGCACTTTTTGAGTTAAAGGCAGAAGTCACACTAAGTCACTATGATGAAGCCAGTATAAACATAATAACCACTTTGTATAAAATGTTTATCTCTTGCTTGACACCAATCCTAAATCTAACACAACAGGCAACCACACTGACCTACATTAGCTTCAGTATACTCTGAGCGGGACGCACAACTAGCCATCAGATAACACAGTAGAACTACTATAACCATCACTAAGTGAAGAGCACATGTTCACATCAAAGCTGAATCTTGATGTTAGGAGAAATTAAATATAGGGTGTATTTTTAATGACTGTGCAGTGTTTGAAAATGTTGCATTTCCAAGTTTTCTATTTACCCTCTGTAAAGTTCATGCAACATAACAGGTAAATACAAAACTTGGACCGCCAATATTTTCAAACACTGCACAGTCATTAAAATACACCCTGTACAAGTCAAGGATCCCTTTATACACCTTAAAGTGTATTGGGAATGTGGTACTAGACCCATACTGCTACAGACCAATCAGCAGTTAGTAGATAATATGGTCAATATAATTTCAGCTGCCTTTACTTTCCAAAGCATTTCCTGGTAACCATTTTAGAGGTCAATCTGAACAATCTGCCTTGAAGTGGATTCAGACCCATGATCTAGGCTGCCAGGCGAGTGTCTAGCCACTAGTTCTCAAGTGGTGGGGACTCCCCCCCCCCCCCCCCCCCGTGAATTCTAGGGTTTGGGGGGGGGAATTATTTCAAGATCATGTTAATACAAGAACTGATTATTTGATATTGTTTTTCCCTCTATACTTTACGTTTCTGTACCTCTCACCCTTCTGAAATTTGTTTTATAATGTAAGTAAACCCGCAAATCATGTTTTATGTAGACATCTAGACCTGTTCTAGTATATGTTATTAAATTTAGCTTCCATTTTTATGTATACTTTATAAGGGAGGGGTGGGAGGGGAATTTATAGGGAGGAAATACAAAAGGGGGAATGACATTCTGAACATATGGTGAAGGGGAGCATGGGAGCCAAAAAAGGTTGAGAACTGCTGCACTAGGTTGTGGCGGAACCCTTTAGAAGTTAGGACTTTTAAATAACCGCTGATATTCAAAGTAATGACAAACTGGTATCTACACTTGCATCCATGTACATACACATATAGTCCTACTCATGAAAAACTAAACTAGCAGCTCACCTGTGAAGAGTAGTTTAATGTCTCAACTACACTCTCAGAACCATTGGTCTTCAGATACATTTTGAATTCAGTGATGCTGAAATTTGCCGGTGCTAGTGAGACACTCACTTGAATTGTGCCATTATTCAAGATGTTGTATCCCACAAATGGTGACCATTCATCGGGGTTACCAGTGCCTAAATAAGGAAAAGTACATAATGCCATGAATGTCATATGATCATTTTTTCATGAAACTATTTTTGTATTTGTGCGCTGACATCCTTCTTACAATAAAACAAAAGGTTGTGTACAGTTTCCTCCTACTCTGCTATAAAAGTACCATCTCCACAGAGATTGTGTTGTGGAGCTTTCCTTTCCCTCTCCAAGCTCAGAAAGCAGTGCAGCATGTTACGCCAGTACTGGAACTTCATATCAGCGGAGAGACATACTATGACTCTGATATTGTAATATTTGAAACAATTAGAAGGTGAAATGATGGGCTTCAGTTTGAATTTAGGAAGATAAAACTAATGGTAATATCAAAGAAACAGACTTTATCTAAATATACAATTAAGATAAATGGTGTTAATTTGGGGCAAGTGCAGAAATTCAAATATCTGGACACATGGATAGCATCAGATGGAAGATGAACCACAGAGACAACGAACAGAATAAGACAAGTTAAAAACTGCATTTTATAAAATTAAAGAACATTTTATGCAATAAATCCTTGTCATTGGATGTCAGAAAATGAATTCTTGAATGCTACATAGAACCAATTTTAACACAGGGCTGTAAATTCTGAACAATTAGTAAACAAGCAAATAAAATCCCCGTAAGCTTCAAAGATGGTGACTTATAGGAGAATGCTGAAAATTCTCTGGACAGCCCAACTATTGTCAACCTTTTACCCAGCTTCACAACCAGAACATGCCAAAGCTAAATAGCTGTTTATTTTCAACATTTAAATTCTAATTTCATCAGAATAGTAATTATACAACTTAAAAATAAAAATAACAAATTGCAACTGGTCTATCTGACATGACAAGCCTGAATGCAATAAGAAAAAAGCAACGATAGCCAATTCCAAAGGATAATATATTGCCAAATATGATCTCCGGTTTTGACAGAAGGACAATATATTGCATTACCTTGCCAAAATCAGAAAATAAAAATGTTTTTTTGTGTGTGTTTTATTTAGTAAGCGTAGTCCATACACATGCACTACTTCTAGTGCACTGGACTGATTTTTGGATTAGCATTCTCTATTACCAGTGTCCCCTGCAGTCGCGAATCTTCTCCGACTTCTGAGGTACTTGTAATTTACGTCCCCAAGTCAAGGACGAGAAGTCAACATTTTAGTCCAACCAGCCGGTGCAAGAGCTGAACCCTCTACCCCAGCATTAGCACACTGGAAGCTTAGGAGTGGGTGCCCTTATCTATTAGGCCATACTAGCCTCCCTGTACAGGTGTGAAAGCTGGATATTTACAGGAGATTCCCAGTAAAGGATCCAGATTTTAAATATACAAATGTTACAGAAAATGTCTGTACATTTCACATACAGAGCATAACACAAACATTTTTGTTAAGGAAAGAACATACATGCGGACTACCAGAAGCCACTCTTGTCAGATTTTGAAATATTAAAAACTAATCTATCTGGTTTGGTCATGTAACTTGTCACCATTCACTGTTGAAAATGTTCTACGGTTACTAGTCTGATGATGAATCAGCAACAAAATTACATTTAATATTTTTTTTGTTTTTTCTATTACCATTGACAATTGTCAATTTATGCTTTAATTAATATAGTTTGACAATCAATAACATAGAATTATATATCAATATATAGCAGTTACAGATTCCTTTCCTGTTATACTTCTGGGGTTTTGTTCCTTTCCATTAGGTTCATATGCCTGCATCTAAACAGCTGAGTAGTGTATTTTCCTCATTTTGGATTGGTAGTACATGGTTCCATCACACAGCTACTGAGTTAAGTGCAGGGAGCAACACTGTAAGCTGTGGATTTCATGTGGAATACTTTTACATCTGTCTGCAGTGGTTTGTATTGTGAATTGCATGTTCAGAAAAATAGCGGTCGGTCGGGTGCTGAACTAGCTGGGTTTGCCTTATGCAGTAATGTGTGTGCAACTGCTGGTTTTCTAGTGACTGCCACTTCCATCGACAATGAACTGTCATTTAATGACAGACTGTTGTGTTGGCATTCTGGGAGCAGGCTTATGCATGTTTGCCAGTGTGTGCTATTGTTTGTCAGGACTACTGTGTGTTTTACTTCTCACATGGGAAAGTGAGGAACAGTTTGTGTGATATTCACTCGCACAGGATCGCAGCATTATGGGGTGACCATTTGCCGTGAAGTTGGAACTGTGACAAACGAATAACAACTCTTTGTTAAATGATGTGCTGGAGGAAATGTGGTGAAAAGCATAAAAGTGAAAAAAAACAATCAATTGGGGAAAACATACAGAGATGGATGAAAAAAGCTTATATGAGTGCACCATGAAGATGCAGGATAGAGGGTGTTGGAGACTCATTAAAATCAACCTTATATGCCAAGATGGCACTTGATTGATTGATTGATTGAATACTCACGGTATGCAACAGGAGTTGCTATCTGTGCGTGCACAAAACTGTTCTCATTGTCCTTAAGTTGGGGACCATTTGGTGGCATGCTGTACACTCTAACAAAATAGACAGCTGTCTGAATAACCTGCGCTATATTATACTGAAAAAGCAGCTGAAAACAACAAATAAGAAAAATAGTCTTACATTAACATTCAGGTAACACAAAAATAAAAGAAATATTTAGTACAGGGTTTATAATGAAGCACAACTAATTATGGATGGGGAAATAAATGCAAATAAAGTGTATAAATAAAACATATGGAATGAGATATAATAACATGATAATTATTCTGAAACAACAGATAAAGAAAAAA
Organism: Cepaea nemoralis; assembly: GCA_014155875.1. Lineage (NCBI taxonomy): Eukaryota > Metazoa > Mollusca > Gastropoda > Stylommatophora > Helicidae > Cepaea > Cepaea nemoralis. The sequence goes on along the minus strand of JACEFZ010005231.1, from coordinate 32,338 downwards.
AAACAGCAAAGTATAACAGTGTAAACATTATCATCATCACTAGGTCAATCAGTCTGAAGTAAAAACAATTAAAGTAAAGGAACCTTTTACACGCCCTAAGGCCCATATGGTGCTAGACCCATATTTTATGGACTAAACTGTCACTTGGTGGGTAATGTGGCCATTATCAGGCTGGTCACCTTTACTGCCAAAAATATTTCCTGGTACCATTTTAGGCTTGGTTGACCTTGCAGCCCATGTCAATCAAATAAAATTCAAAACCACCTTGAGGAGGTTGAACCCATAACTACCCAGGCAGGCAAGCAAGCATTTAGCCACTATGATAATACAGCTCGTAATAAGTCTGAAAACTGTCTCTTATTCTCAGCAGCTCTCTTCAGCTCTGCATAAGTCTTCCGCCAATGTCCTTTCTTGCGTATATCAAGTAATGTTTCCTACGAAATGGTTTTTCTCTCTTACCCTGGACCTTGCCCTCCAGTATTCTCAGTAATAGACAGCCATGTCTCTTACTATGACCAAGCCAAGATAACCTTCTTTTTTGATGTTCATTAGTTATCTATTTTTTCCAATTCTCTTTAATGTGTTCATTTGATCAATTTTCTGCCCTGTTTATTATTAACATTCTGTAATAATAAATATCTCAAAACTTTTAAAAAAATCTTCACAGCTGATTAGTGTTATGGATCAGATAAGTATAGTGATGATTCATTTCCACAGTTGAATACAGATGTTACTTTAGGAATGTTTACTTCTCCCAAATTGCTTATTCCACTACTGCAATTCTTTCTTATTTAAGTTTCACTTCAAGCATCATCTGTAATTATTTGGCCAAGAAAGGGGAACTTCTGTACATGTTCAATTGTCTGTACCTCATTTTTAATATTTATATTCTGGATTTGTCTTAGTCAGATACGACTGAGCTACTGTATGACAGTAGATGATATTACATGCTTGCTTTCTGTTAGCACTGAATGATGGGCGGTGCTTACCAAACCCCACACCACACATTGTGCCAACGGCTTCGGATGAAGGAGAGTAATTGGGAGGGTAAAATAGAGGGTAAAAGACTTATTGTGGTGCGAGGAAATGCAGCCTAAAGACTAAATGTCATGGCAGGGCAGACTAGGCCCTAAGCATTGGTCGGCAACTGGTCTAGAATAAAAGTTCTAACAGACGGACAGTTGGAGCATTGTTTTGCTGATCCGGCAGCTTCTGCAGTTTGTCTTTGTTCCAGATGTATTGGTGTTACTTTTTCTCTGGAGTAAACTAACTAGGCAGACTGAGAGAGGGATCCTGCTTTTTTGGGCAACATGTGGTCTCTACAATTCAGCCCAGGCTTTATGCTATGGAGAGGTTATTGTGCCGTTTATTTGAAGCATAATGTAACAAACTATCATCTGCCAAGACAGCAAGGTGCCAGTACATTCTAGATTTGCTTGGCAATGACCATCACCTCTGTGATGCATTTATCTTGATGTCAAATACTTAAACTGTGTCACTGATTTTGGAGAGTGGTTGCAATGACTTTTACTGTTCCTTCTATGATGGAATGGTCATCTGCAAACTTGACAGCATATATTTGTTCACCATTTATTTTAATCTCAATGTGATGTTTTCTAATCACTTCATTAATTTTCTCTGAATGACATTAAATAGTCTTAGTGGAGACGGTTGTGACAAGATCTCAAAAGTGCACTTAAAACTATGGCTGCAATGGACACAGAGCAGAGAATGCTTTTCACACTATACCAGCACTTGATCCTCTCAGTAATTGATTATGGATTAGGTCTGCTCACTGTCTCAGAGAGTCAGCTGGTGAAGTTAGAGCACATACAAAATGAAGTTATGTACCAACTTGTACATGTATAATGAAACAGTTATATGGCTTTCACTGTCACATAAATTAACAGGGAAGAGAACACCCAAGAATGTCAGGATGCTTAAAATCAAGGGAAGAAGCAATAGTAATGGGACAAAAGAATGCAAATAATATTTGAAAGACATACAGGAACTAAAAGGTGGCAATGAAAGAGCCCAACAAATATTCCAGACACAGATTTAGGAGCTACCAATACTTGTTGATACCTGTGTGTTACCAGGGCCCAGAAGGGAGACTAAGAATAATAGTTTAGTTTAGTTTAGTTTAGTCGTTGGATCAACATCATGGCACACGGTTTAACCCATAAGTGCTCCGTTTTCCTCCTAACTCAAACCTGAGTCTTGAGAAACTCAGCTCAATGCACGAACTCCGTTGCATCGGCGAGGATCCTGAAATACTTTGGGTAGATTTTTAACTTGAAATTTTGCCCGGGCAGCGCCGTTAGGCTACTCTTTTTCAATTTCCAACTGCCAAGGGATTTTTTACGTGCGCAACAATACACACGGGCGTCCGATCTCACTACCCAGAGACCAGGGGACATTTTATTACTGAAAGTCCAGGTGGATTTTTTAAATGAATCCTGGTCCTCACCGGGGCCTGAACCCGGGACCTCCAGCATGCGAGGCGTACACCCTACCTCGAGACCACTCAGCCTCAACTAAGAATAATAACACTGTATAACCTACCATGCATGTCATAATAGGTGACTAAGGAGGGTTGGTGCGAGACTGGTTACCTTATCCCGTAAAAAGCTTTAGCCACAAATTTAAACCAATCATGAACGAGTCTACAAAAGGCTAGACATGAGTGGTTAGGTGGTTTTTCTCTAGTGGTAGATGAAAGGCAGCAGAAGAATACTTGTTGAAGACAACATTTGTATGTTTCATGAAGAAAGGAAAATGCACCACGATCATATTTTAAAATAATACAATAATATTGGAAAAGATTCTAACCGTGTCTTGAGGCATACTGTTGATGTGAAAAAGCTGACACATGGTATAACTGCCATTTTGCAAATACCATGAAATTAAATATCCAAAGCAAGAACTCCTGCTAAGTCCTGTAAAAGGAAAGCATATTAATATGGTTGCAATGACTTCAACAAAGATAACTGTATATAGCTGACTGTCAACATTAACAATAATACTGCAGGGTGTTTGTAAAGTCTCATTACACTTTGTATTTTTTATTTCCACATATCCTTTACAGGACATCGCTGTCAATACCAGCATTTTATCGCTGTTGTTGATTTCTTGGCAAGATTACACTCAGTAGTTTGCCACTGCTTTCTGAGCGGCCGGCTTACTTATCCCGTAAGTCACCAACACGGCGAGTACCGCTATAAATTCTTGCATGCTGTGAGACCCTACGTGGATAAACGGGATTAAGGAGAAAGTCGTTTAACTCCTTGGCCAGGGAGACCAGCACACTTTGTATACAGAACAAATTTGAGAAAAAAATTATTTCTTCCGTTGATACACCATTCTGTTTGGAGTGCAAAGAATTACTCCAGCAGACGACAGCCATTCGCTGCATATTACTTTACGATGGACTGTGGAGCACATTTTTTTTATGACATCATGTACTTCATTTTTCAAATTTGTTCTACATACAAAGTGTAGTGAGACTTTACAAACATCCTGTATTATTATGAACAAAACTTATTGTGCTTTATTCTAGACCAAACTACATGAGACCTATCTATCTTAGAAGGTGTCACAGTGCATCTACATTTATGGTCCACTAGAAATGTGTACAGTAATGCAGTCAGAAAGCAACTGTTGGTAATTAAGCTAAACACAAAGACCCAATGTATAATGTCATGTGACATACTTGGTATATGATATCAGGCTCATAGTTTTATACCACACAATACTCAATGAATGATGTGGTCAGTACCACACTTTCTTCTGTTTCTTCTTCTGCCTTTCCTCAAGCAATAAAGCATAGGTCCACAACCAACACAAGCCAAGTCCTTCGAAAACTTGTTCATGATTGGTGGATATTGCAACTAAAGTTTTCTATAGGACGAGACAGCCAGTTTCACACCAACTCTCCTTAGTTGCTTCTTATGACATGCATGATAGGTTACAGTGTTCATCTTACTACATGCATGGTAGGTTACAGTGTACCTCTTACTACATGCATGGTAGGTTACAGTGTTCCTCTTACTACATGCATGGTAGGTTACAGTGTTCCTCTTACTACATGCATGGTAGGCACACTAGTCACCTTTAACACACGGAATGCAGAATCACACTGGTTGGTCACCTTTAACACATGGAATGCAGTATCACACTGGTCACCTTTAACACATGGAATGCAGTATCACACTGGTCACCTTTAACACACGGAATGCAGTATCACACTAGTCACCTTTAACACATGGAATGAAGTATCACACTAGTCACCTTTACCACACGGAATGCAGTATCACACTGGTTGGTCACCTTTAACACATGGAATGAAGTATCACACTAGTCACCTTTAACACACGGAATGAAGTATCACACTGGTCACCTTTAACACACAGAATGCAGTATCACACTGGTCACCTTTAACACATGGAATGAAGTATCACACTAGTCACCTTTAACACATGGAATGAAGTATCACACTCGTCACCTTTAACACACAGAATGAAGTATCACACTGGTCACCTTTAACACACACAATGCAGTATCACACTGGTCACCTTTAACACACACAATGAAGTATCACACTAGTCAGCTTTAACACACAGAATGAAGTATCACACTGGTCACCTTTAACACACAGAATGCAGTATCACACTGGTCACCTTTAACACATGGAATGCAGTATCACACTGGTCAGCTTTAACACATGGAATGAAGTATCACACTAGTCACCTTTAACACACAGAATGAAGTATCACACTAGTCAGCTTTAACACACAGAATGAAGTATTACATTGGTCACCTTTAACACATGGAATGCAGTATCACACTGGTCAGCTTTAACACATGGAATGAAGTATCACACTGGTCAGCTTTAACACATGGAATGAAGTATCACACTGGTCAGCTTTAACACATGGAATGAAGTATCACACTGGTCAGCTTTAACACATGGAATGAAGTATCACACTAGTCACCTTTAACACATGGGATGCAGTATCACACTGGTCACCTTTAACACATGGGATGAAGTATCACACTAGTCACCTTTAACACATGGAATGCAGTATCACACTGGTCAGCTTTAACACATGGAATGAAGTATCACACTGGTCAGCTTTAACACATGGAATGAAGTATCACACTAGTCACCTTTAACACATGGGATGCAGTATCACACTAGTCACCTTTAACACATGGAATGCAGTATCACACTAGTCACCTTTAACACATGGAATGCAGTATCACACTGGTCACCTTTAACACATGGGATGCAGTATCACACTAGTCACCTTTAACACATGGGATGAAGTATCACACTAGTCAGCTTTAACACATGGAATGCAGTATCACACTAGTCACCTTTAACACATGGGATGAAGTATCACACTAGTCACCTTTAACACATGGAATGCAGTATCACACTGGTCAGCTTTAACACATGGAATGAAGTATCACACTAGTCACCTTTAACACACAGAATGAAGTATCACACTAGTCAGCTTTAACACACAGAATGAAGTATCACATTGGTCACCTTTAACACATGGAATGCAGTATCACACTGGTCAGCTTTAACACATGGAATGAAGTATCACACTAGTCACCTTTAACACATGGGATGCAGTATCACACTAGTCACCTTTAACACACAGAATGAAGTATCACACTAGTCAACTTTAAAACATGGAATGAAGTATCACACTAGTCACCTTTAACACATGGAATGAAGTATCACACTAGTCACCTTTAACACATGGAATGAAGTACCACACTAGTCACCTTTAACACACAGAATGAAGTATCACACTAGTCAGCTTTAACACATCAAATGAAGTATCACACTGGTCACCTTTAACACACAGAATGAAGTATCACACTGGTTGGTCACCTTTAACACATGGAATGCAGTATCACACTGGTCACCTTTAACACATGGAATGAAGTATCACACTAGTCACCTTTAACACATGGGATGCAGTATCACACTAGTCACCTTTAACACATGGAATGCAGTATCACACTGGTCAGCTTTAACACATGGAATGAAGTATCACACTAGTCACCTTTAACACATGGGATGCAGTATCACACTGGTCACCTTTAACACATGGAATGAAGTATCACACTAGTCACCTTTAACACATGGAATGAAGTATCACACTGGTCACCTTTAACACACAGAATGAAGTATCACACTGGTTGGTTACCTTTAACACATGGAATGAAGTATCACACTGGTCACCTTTAACACACAGAATGAAGTATCACACTAGTCACCTTTAACACATGGGATGCAGTATCACATTAGTCACCTTTAACACATGGAATGCAGTATCACACTAGTCACCTTTAATACACAGAATGAAGTATCACACTGGTCACCTTTAACACATGGGATGCAGTATCACACTAGTCACCTTTAACACACAGAATGCAGTATCACACTAGTCACCTTTAACACATGGAATGAAGTATCATACTAGTCAGCTTTAACACATGGAATGAAGTATCACACTAGTCAGCTTTAACACATGGAATGAAGTATCACACTAGTCAGCTTTAACACATGGAATGAAGTATCACACAGGTCACCTTTAACACATGGGATGCAGTGCCACACTGGTCACCTTTAACAGCCCAGAAAAAAATTCTCTGGTACCCATTTTATTATTCTGGGTCAACCCCGGGGTTACGTGGTCATGTAAAATCAACACTGTCCACCTTGAGGAGAGATTGAGCCCAGGAACAGATGGTGAGTGCATTGGCCACAGTATTGACATGCCCCTGATGTTAGGTTTTGCTGGTCAGCTATGGTCTCAAGTGTTGATGTCACATTAAGTGGCATGTAAACAACACAGATGTTTCAACAAAGAAGCAACTCCTACTCACGTGCTGACATCTGAGGAATGAATGATTTGCTCATGTTTGGGAATATCTGGAGATTACACCTGGCTTTGTTTAGTTTTGGCATTATTACAAGAGAAGGTTGATGTTATACTTAACATTTATGAAAGGGCGACAATGAAAGGCCACTTTTTTAAAGGGGTCACACTAATGAATCAAATTTATCAAAATGTCACATTAAATAAACAGATTTTTAAAAAGTATCACAATGAAAAGCCAAATTTATTATGCACATCTGAAACAATATTTATGACTTGAGAAATAAATATTTTTACCTGAAAAAGGAGGCCGCCACTGAATTGACAAACCTGGATACATGAAATCCTCTGAATTGTACACAAAGGGAGTTTCAAGGCCTTTAACAGTTACAGAAAATGGGCGTTCCACTGAGTTAGTTGATGTAGGAAACTCTTCTGGTAGCAGTGATTGATTAAAACTCTCGTAAAAGGCTTTGCATTCTGAAAAAAAAAGATGACCAGATAATATTAATAATTCTTTATGAAACCGCTCTCCGTGGCTAAGGGCTTGCGAACGTGGTTTGTGAGCCTGTATACCCGGGCTCGAAACACAGCGGTGCTAGTTTTTTTGAAAAAGGTATAGGTGCCGGTCGTTCAGAAAGCAATGGCAAACTACTGAACGTAAAATTTGCCCAGGAATCACGAACAGCGAAAATGCTGGGGTTGACTGCTACGTCCTGTGAAAGACATCAACACAATTTTTTTTTTAATTTTATGAAACCACTGAGACTACTTGATTTCATAATTGCAGAAGCGGGCCATTGTTTGTCGAGACTCTTGTCTTTTCCACTTTTTACATGGGGCAGTGAGGAACATTTTATGTGATATTAACTGGCACGGGAACAGAGCATAATGGGGACGACCCTTTGCTGTGATGTTGGAACCGCAACTAATGACTAATAATTGCAGAATATACTAGTATATCATCATCTTGTGCCAAGCTCTGTGCTCTTGTCTTGACCATGCCATCCATATATTTATTCTCTGCCTTCCCCTTGTCTTTTACCCTCAATCTTGCAAGTTGTCACCAAGTTCTAAATACTAGTATATACAATAGATAAATGGGACTGAATAAACAGGTGTAAAGGCAACAGGACTGACTTCACTGCACATAAGTTTTATCCAACATAGCCAGATGTCTTTCTACAGAGTGGCCTGCTGAAAGCAGGGCACAAAGTACAAACTCTGTAGTTCCAGCGATGATCCCCAGGTGCCTCTAAAAATATCTGCGTTTGTGAACTGAATGATGGAGTATAGAAATGAACTCGCAACCTTCACAAAATGAGGTAGGCAGCTTGACCACTTCACCACTGAGACCCCCAAAGATACATAAATGTGCAACTACATGGCTCTTGGTAGTCAGTATCACAATGTCAGACTTTACTTTCCCAGAACAGTTGGTACACGTTTTCTGAGGCAGTGCCAGCCCCACAGTTGTATTTACTGGGAGACAATCTCGCCCTTATAGAGATTGAAGCCTGGACTACTGTCATCTTCATCCAGTACCTTGCTGGCTGGCATGAGCGATCATGCCCCTCCACAAATTGCAATCTCTAATGTCATTGATCAATTTGTGTGTTGACCAGCTTCCGTGCCACGACATAAGACTGTCAAGAAATTTCTCACGCTGTCTTCCTCTATCTCTCTTTCTACAAATCTTTTGGGTTGTTACATGTTACAGTTTTTGTCTTCCCATAATGTGGCCAAAAATGATAACTGCTTCTTTCTGATGTATGTGATAAGTTGTCTTTATGACTTAGCTTCCCTAAAATGTCCAGATTGCTCAGTTTGACTGTCCAATTAATAATAACCTCAACCGAAAAGAATAGTGAAAATCACAACTTATATCTTAACACAGCAAATATAAAGATAATGCATACAGATAAAACTAATATGGAGAAAGAAATATATGTTAATGAGGAAACACTGGAGGAAGTGGAAAATTTTGAATATCTTGAGTTATAAATTACCAACAGAATGAAAGAAATTAAAAGACAAATATCTATTGCTCTTCAAAAACTAAAACAACTGAATAAATTGTGGCGTGGGACAGATAGATCTACAAAAATTAGATTGTTAAGATCATGCATCTTTCCTATTGAGACCTGGACACTTACTAAACAAGCTGAACAGCCCATATATGCCTTTGAATATAAATGTTAAAAACGGATTCTAAGAATGTCTTGGATACAGAAAATAACAAATGCATCCAAACAACAAGATCTGAATACTGAAGAATGTTGGCTACTGAAGTCGATAAATCAAAGAAAATTTAATATTTTGGTCACATGAAACGTCATGAAAGTTTGGAGAGAACAATAATGGAGGGGTATATGCATGGGAAGAGAGGAAGAGGAAGGCCAAAGAGAAGATGGGTGCAGGATATGGCAGATGATCTACAGATGGGTGTATCAGACGTGGGGCATCTTGATTATGACAGAAGTTTTCTGTAAGGTTGTTATAGGAGCGAGGTTCTGCAGAGGACATGCTACTGAATGAATTAATTAATTTTCAGCATTCTTCCATACTACTGTCATCATCATCAAGTGCCATGCCAGCTGGCATTCATGGCTCCCCACAAATCTTGGCCTTTGGTGTTCTGGATCAAATCTGCTGATGGTATTCCTCCATGCCACTGTCTCAATCCATCCAGCATAATTTCTCTTGGTCTGCCTCTGCCTCTCTTCCCCTCGATCTTTCCAGTTGTCACAATGTTCTCCAATGCCTCTCTTCTCATCACATACTGAAGAAAGCTGTTTGTCTCTTTCTTATTATTGTATATAATATTCTAGTTTATTACCTTGTCTCAGGCAGTCGTTGTTATTTACTCTGACAGTCCAAGGAATTTGCAACATTCGTCTCAGGAACCACATCTCTGTTGCTTCTAATTTCTTCCTAATTTGTCCATTCACATTCCACGATTCATTGCCATGAAGCAAAACTGGTTCTACGTAGAATACTACAGTACTGGCAAATAATTTTCCAATCACCACGCTACTTTAGCAAGCAAAGGAGCATTAAGGGCTATGACAACAACAATTATTTGTTAATGTAAAAGTCAAATAATTTTTAGAGCCTATTAGCACCATCGTATCGGTGACAATCCAAAACTTACCTGCAGTTTTGTACTTTCTAATGCATACTGTGCTGGTATTGAGCTGTGGAATAAAAAGGGGGCAAATAACTACTGGTTTACATTTCTTCAATTTATACAAATTGGCAACTGCAAAACATTACGGTGGTTGTCCATCAAGAATGATGATAACCATTCATTTCATCCAGTAGGGTTGAAAGTTTGGAGCCGTGAGTTCTAAGATGGCTGGTAAGGTCTATTTTGGCTCGAAATGTTCTTTGACAACGTGGGCAAAGAATGCTTGACGTTCCAGAAGGATCTCCTGCAGTGGTATTTTTGTCCAGCCTTTTTTTCACATCTCTTGCAGCCCTGTTTGCTTCACAAGCGACTACACCCTTGCATATTGATGTATGCCACGAATTTTGATCTTTGGCAGCAAGCAGTCTCCCAAGTGTTGTGATGACTTCCAAATGCTTTTAGTGAGATCGTCCGAGTGTCTTTAACACTTTTATTCTGACCGCCTTAGGAGCATTTACCACAGTGCAGCTCACCATAAAATATTTGTTTAGGGAGTCTGTGATCTGGCATGCGAGTCAAGTGACCAGCCCAGCAAATCTGATTCTTCATTAGTAGAGTGTGGATACATTGCATGGACGCTCTTTCTAAGACATCAGTGTCTGGGATCTTGTCTTGCCATTTAATCTTCAGTAGCTTCCCTAAGGCAGACTGTGTGGAAGTGGTTTAATTTCCTGGAGTTTCGCTGGTAAACAGTCCAGGTTTCACATGCTTATAGCAGTCTGGATAATTTATATACAATATACAGCAGTGTGGCAAAACATTATAAAATAATGCAAACATTGTACAATATTTATAGCTTCTTCTTCTTCTGCTGCCTTTCCTCTCCCAAAGGAGCATAGACACTCAACAAGATCATGCCAAGCTAATTTGTTCATGATTGATTGCATTTTGCAGCAAAGTTTTCTATGGGATAAGGTAGTCAGTCTCATGCTAACCCTTCTTAGTTATTTCTTACAACATGCATGGTAGGTTATACAGTAATTATTCTTTGCTTCCCTTTTAGGCCCAGGTAAAGGTTAATACCTAGCTACAGGAGCTATCAGGCTGTATTCATTTATACTATTCAAGGCAGCTTCTGTGGCTTAGGGTAGAGAATGCAGTTTCATAATCCCCACTTACCGGGTTCGAAGTCAGCAGCAGAGCTGATCGGTTTGCACTGATTTTTATAATGGTATAATATTTCCATTCCATGGTATTATATTTCCACTCGGAAAGCAATGGCAAACTACTGAACATAAAATTACCAACAAAATCAAAGCAACTAATAAATGCTAGGATTGAGTGTGATGTCCTGTTAAGGAAATGAAACAAACTTTCATTATATACGAGGGTAGGTCAGAAAGATATGCACCACAATTAATACCTCAGCTAATAATAAAGATAGAAGCATTACATTTGCACTATTTTAAGTTTCTAATCTCTTGAAGGTGTATACCAAATTGATGGAGGTTATTCTCACGGATGTGTAGCCAAAAGGTGGAACCATCAATTCGAAAATTTATATCAAACCACTCACAACACTCATTCGTTGTTACTGTAGGGTTAAGCCTCACAAGAATCGAGAGCAGCTGCTTCTCCTTCATGACAACGTGCGCCCTCACAAAGTTTGCAAACAAGAGAGGCAATCAACAAAATATGGTGTAATGTACTGCCCCATCCACTTTACAGTCCAGACCTGGCACAATCTAATTTCCATCTTTTCGGTCCCTTTAAGAATCCTATCCGTGGGACAAAGTTTGAAGACAACAGGGAGTGATTAATGCTGTGAAGAAATGGCTATGAGAACATGACAAAATGTGGTACAGATCGGGATACACGCTCTGGTTTCAAGATGGTGTAAAGCCGTTAAAGTTGATGAGGGTTATGTTGAGAAGTAGAAATGTTTGCTGCACATGTGCATGAACATTTGACTAGATTTCATTTGTACGTTATTTTTACAAGTTTAAAATAGGTACATGAAATGTTAGAACGTTAAGTGAGCTTGGAGAGTTACACAATGTTATAAGTGAAATGGAAAGTATGAAATTGAATATTCTAGGCGTAAGTGAGATGAGATGGAAGAGATCAGGCAAAATTATCAAGGAAAAACACACAATAATTTATTCTGGAGGGGATACACACGAAAAAGGAGTAGGGCTACTATTTGATAAACAAACAGCCAAATCAATTAATGGTTACTGGTGTATTTCAGACAGAGTTATTATGGTCCCATTGAAAGGCAAGCCAACAGATACAAATATTGTACAAGTATACGCACCAACAACAAGCAGTAGTGATGAAGAAATACAACATTTTTACGATGAAGTAGACATGGCAATGTCTCAAATTAAATCACAAGATATAAAAATAATACTAGGTGATTTTAATGCAAAAGTAGGAAAAGGAAAAATTGCGGATGTAGTGGGGAATTATGGTTTAGGTACAAAAAATGAACGTGGAGAACAACTAATAGAATGGGCAAATTAAATATCAATGATATGATAATTGGAAACACCTGGTTTAAACACCATAAAAGACGACTTTACACACAGAAAAGCCCCGATAAGAAAATAATATAATATGTTTGCATATCCTTTACAGGACATCGCTGTCAACATCAGCATCTTTCAGCTGATTGTTGGTTTCTTGGCAAGATTACGCTCAGTAGTTTGCCATTGCTTTCTAAGCGGCCGGCTCACATACCCCATAGGTTACCGACGCGATTCGAACCACTGCTGATTCTCACCGTCGTCACGTTACTTACGAGAGTATACGAGATTACAGAGAAAAGTCGCTAACCTCTAGGCCAGGAAACCGGCTGATAAGAAAATACTCAACAAAACTGACTACATACTTATTAATAAAAGGTTTTGAAATGCATTAATTAATGTAAAGACAATGCCAGATGCTGACTGTAATAGTGATCATGTACCACTATGTGGTATAATAAAAGTAAGACTGAACAGAAGAAAAAGGTGGTTAGGAATATGAGACTTAATAAAGAGGTTTTGAAGGTAAAAAAAGAAATTCAAGAACAATGCAGAGTGATTGTGAAAAATGGGTATAATGCAATAGCTAAAATACAGAATATAAATGAAAAATGGGAAATGTTAAGGGATTCCATTCATCAAACGAGCAAAGAAATATTACCGGAGAGAAGCCAAAAGGCTAAGAAAAATTGGATGACTGAATAAATATTACAGTTGATGGCCAAAAGAAAAAAGAGTAAACATGATAAGCATGTATATAATGAGATAAATAAAGAAATAAGAAATAATTATGTGAAGGCAAAAGAAAGTTGGTTAAATGGACAGTGCAAGAAAATTGAATTAAATTCTATTAAAGATACAAAAAATATGCACAAACAAATCAGTGAGATTACAGGAAGAAAAATCAGAATAAATACAGGTTGTTTAAAATCAAAACAGGAAATATATTACTGGAGGAAGATGCTATAATGAATAGGCAGAACGAGTAATATAAGAGACTTATATGATGGAGAAAGGGCAGAATTAACAGAAGAAAGTAACTTAGAAGATCCACTATTCTAAAAGAAGTTGATGACACTTTCAAGTATATGAAGAAAGGAAAAACAGCTGGGTCAGATGGAATCACAATAGAAGAATTAGAAGTAATGGGAGAATTTGGAGTAGATATATTAACCAAAATGTTGAATGATATTTATAGCAGTGGATATATACCAAGCGATATGTTGAAATCTGTATTTATAGCTATACCAAAAAGACCAGGAGCAATTGAATGCAAAGATTTTCGTACGATTAACCTCATAAATCATATCACTAAGCTTCTACTCAGAATTATGAGAAGAACAAGGAAAAAAATAAAAATGGAAATTGGTGAAGAACAGTATGGATTTGTGGAAGGAAAAGGTACAAACAATGCAATATACACATTATGAACACTATTAGAAAGATCAGTAGAGACAAAGAAAGACATATATTTGTGCTTCATAGATTATACTAAGGCATTTGATAAAGATTTTACCTCCAAAAAAGTTAACAAAATAACAAATTAACACCCTTGTTTCTTCTGGTTGTAAAATTAATTCTGTGGTTTTCTTTTTCAAAATAACTTTCACAAATGTCATATTAAGAGAGATTTAAATGAAGCAGGCGCCTACTTTTTGGCATGTTTTGTAAATTTTCTAATGACCTGAAGTGCCAATTAATATAATGATAAATAAAATATGATTAGAATACAAAGAGCGTATGAAATAAGAACCATGAACAGATTAAAAATTGATACGAGCATATCTGGGAAGAAATTAACACACAAAGTGAAATGGTGTTTTCCATCAGGAGACAATCCACATTCTTTGGGCACATCATGAGATGGGGAAAGCTGAGTACAGGAAGTGAAAAGAGGTTGAGAAAGATCAAGAGAGAAGATGCTTGACAGTTTGGCATCATGGTATTGAAAAACATTTGTATTAGAGATGACTGATGGTACACAAGACAGACACCTGCGGGCAGGCATGCTGACCAATACCACATGGTTTGGACTATAAGAAGAGAATGACATAAGAGAGAAGAAGACAGTGACATTCAACAGTAAATTGTGTATTTCTCTAGGTATTAAAGGTGAATGTTGCGAATACTTGGAGTGCCAGAGTAATTATCAACAATTGCCTGGAAGAGGCTAATGAAAATAGAACATTATATACAACTATCAGAAGGAGACAAATAGTATTCGCTGTGATGTGATGAGAAGAGAGGCAATGGAAAACATCTTGTTGACTGGAAAGATCAATGGTAAAAGAGGCAGAGGTAGACCAAAAGAAATGGTGCTGGGTGGACTGAAGTGGTGGCATGGAGGAATATTATCAGCAGAATTGATTCAAAAACACCAAGGACCAAGATCTATAGAGAGATATGAACACTTATGCCATTTGGCAAAGCATATCATGTTGATGATGATCATAATAAGAGAGATTTCAATGAGAATTGTGAGGAAATGTATTGAAAAATAATGTAAAGATGCAGAAAATATGATTAGAATACAAAGAGAGTAAGACATAAGAGAGAATAAGATACTGATATTCAAGAATAAATTATGCCCAAAGGTTAAACTTCTCTAATGATACTGAATTGACTTACTTTCCTGTCACCATCATAAACTGTCAAGCCATCACACTGACCACGAACAACACAGCAGACGGTCAACAAGATTGTTAGTTTCAGTATTTGATTCATTCTTCCAGCTGTATGGTTTTCAGCTGAAAGCTGTATCAAATTTGCAAAACCTAATTTCAGGTTTTAAAAATACTCTTGTATTCAAAGTTGAATTCAATGTATATTTCATTCATCTGTAAACAAAAAACAAAAAAAAAATAAAATGAAATTACAATCAACAAAATAAGTATGTGCCATTTTCAAACAAGCTTTAACTTGTAGCTCCAACCATATTATGTTTACAATTACTACAATAAACATAGCTAAAACAGATACAATGCTTTCACTTACCAGGAAATAGGTAATTTCTGAAAACAGTGATTTAGTTAACAACTACAAGTAAAATCAAATGTACTAATGAAAATTACTTGGATATAAAATGAATGTGCATCTCTAGCCTCATTACTTGTAGATAATCATCATCATCATCAAGTGCCCTGCCAGCTGGCTTAGGTGTTCATGACTCTCCACAGATCTCGGTCTTTCGTTTTCTGGATGAATTCCACTGTTGATATTCTTCCATGCCACGGTCGCAATCCATCCAGCATCATTTCTCTTGGTCTGCCTCTCTTCCCCTTGATCTTTCCAGTTGTCATGATGTTCTCCAATGCCTCTCTTCACATCACATGACAAAAAAAGCTGTTTGCCTCTATCTTATTGTTGTATATAATGTTCTATTTTCATTAGCCTCTTTCAGGCAGTCATTGCTAGTTACTTTGGCAGTCCAAGGAATTTGCAACACTCGTCTCAGGAAATACATTTCTGTCACTTCTAATCTCTTCCTAATTTGTTCATTTACATTCCAAGATTCACAGCCATATAGCAAAACAGGTTTTATAAAGCACTTCAGCACTCTCTTTCTTACATTCAATGACAGTGACTTATTGCATAAGATATTCTTAATTTTCTGAAATGCAGCCTTTGCTTGCCCTATTCTGCTCTTAATCTCTGTTGTGCATCTTCCATTTGATGTTACAAATGCCCCTAGATATTTAAAACTATCCACTTTTTCTATGTCACATTTGGGTGTCACCTTTTTCTTCGATATCACTATTGTTACTGTTTTCTTGAACGAACGAACGAACAAACTTTATTTTCAAAGGGTTAATAATTGGGCACGCAGGCCCATCTGACATTCTGCCTTCTTCTCTATTTCCTCTCATACATTATTTCATTCAAACATCACTTGTGATGCTAATCTTAGACAACAAATGAACAATAAGCATTAAAATGCATGAAAAATAATTAATAATACATGACTCACTGAGGCAATGTTTAACATGGGCATTATGAATACCTAAGGAAGGTGTAACGTACCATACATATGGGAATGTTTATTGGATAGTTGTTGTTTCATACAATTTTTCATTATTATTTTTTTTTTATTTTTTAGGGTGGGGGGGGGGGGGGGGGGGGGGCATGTAGTCTGTACTGAGGTACAGTTTGCGACTGTATGTATAGTGATTGGTGGTGTCCTTAATTTCTTGTGGAAGATTGTTCCACAACTGAGCGGCAGAGTATACTAAGCTTATTTTATATCAGTCTATCCTAGGTTTTTCTGGAGTGAATTAAGGCATTTTGTTATTGATTAGGAGCACCCATCCCAGATTGTGGAGCAATAATCAATATGTGTTTGTATGTGGGAAGTATAGAATATCTTTTTTGTGTTTTCATCAAGAAAATTTTTAATTTTGGCAAGCTGATATATTCTTTTGGCTATTTGTTTAACGAGAACATGAACATGGGAATTAAAGGTTAGATTTTGATCAATGATAAGACCCAGTGCCTTGTGCTCGGTTACACTTTCTACAGGCGTGCTACCAATGTGCAGCTGAAGGGTTCTCTGCGAGTTTAGAGTGTGAAGTCTTTGCCTGGTTGCTATTAACATAGATTTTGTTTTAGAAATGTTATTTTGCATGCGGTTTACATGACTCCAGTTAACTACACTGTTTATTTCCTGTTGCAAGGATGATTCTAGTGCATTACAATCCTCTATTTTTTAGAGTATTGTATATACTGTGCAGTCATCTGCAAACAGATCGCAAGACGATGAAAGATATAAAGGAAGATCATTTCTATAAATGGCAAATAATAGAGGGCCAAGTATAGACCCCTGAGGTACTCCAATATTAATGGCAATGGCTTGAGATAAAGATTTATTGTGTGATACTACTTGTTTTCTGTCAAATAAAAATGATTTTATGAATGTCACTATATTAAAGCTTACTTTCATTGTTTCTAGTTTATTAATTAGAATAGTATGATCTATATTGAATGCTTTTCTAAAGTCTATAAACACCGCTCCACATAGAGTATTGTTGTTAATATTTTGATGCCAGTTTTCTATCATGTTTGTTAGGGCTGTATGACAAGAATATTTTGGCTGAAACCCTGACTGACTATCAACTATTAGTTTGTGGTAAACTAAGTGTTCTAGTGTTGTTTTGTGAATGTGCTTTTCTGGAGTTTGGAAGATAATATGGAAATTGGCCTATAGTTACTCAAGGGACGATCGTCTAATGAACCAGCTTTTAAATGATACACTTTAGCGATTTTAAAGGCTGATGGGAAGTGACCTTTGGTGAGACATTAATTATATATATAAAAGTTAGTGACTCGCAGATTGCCGGTGCAGCGCAGCGAAGGATCCGATTACTGATTTCTTCTAGTCCTGAAGAGTTATTGTTTTTCAGGTTCCTGAAACGAGTAAATACTTCAGTGGTCGTCATTAGCGGTATGTTGGAGGGAATGTCTCTATAGCATTTGTTCTCACAAAATGATGACAATAAAAATATGTCATGAGGAGATATAGATAAAGATTTATTGTGTGATACTACTTGTTTTCTGTCTAGTAAAAATGATTTTATTAATGCCACTATATTAAAGCTTACTTTCATTGTTTCTAGTTTTTTAATTTTCTAAAGTCTATAAACACCGTTCCACATAGAGTATTGTTGTTAATATTTTGTTGCCAGTTTTATATCATGTTTGTTAGGGCTGTATGACAAGAATATTTTGGCTGAAACCCTGACTGACTGTCAACTATTACTTTGTGGTAAACTAAGTGTTCTAGTGTTGTTTTGTGAATATGCTTTTCTGGAGTTTGGATAGGGAGGATAATATGGAAATTGGCATATAGTTTCTCAAGGGACGATCGTCTAATGAACCAGCTTTTAAATGAGGATACACTTTAGCGAATTTAATGGCTGATGGGAAGTGACCTTTGCTGAGACATTATATAAATGTTAGTGACTCGCAGATTGCTGATGCAGCGCAGTGAAGGATCCAATTACTGATTCCATCTAGTCCTGATAAGTTATTGTTTTTTTTAGGTTCCTGAGACGAGTAAATACTTCAGTGGTCATCATTAGCGGTGTGTTGGAAGAAATGTCTCTATAGCATTTGTTCTCACAAAATAATGACAATAAAGATATGTCACAAGGAGAATCTGGTATCACAGCCTTCAATTGGTTTATGTCAGACTGAAAGAAACTACTGAATTGATCACATGTAACCTGATTTGATGGTAATGATTGTGATGACTTGTTTGTTTGTTTGTCATGGCATTAATTGCTTTCCATATATCTTTAGTGTTGGTGTTATCTAATATTAAGATCTTAAAATAGTTTTTCTTTTCCTTTCGAATAATATATTGAACTTTATTTCTCAGACTACGGTATGTAGTTACTATTTTTATGTGCCCTGTCACGGTCTCTCATAATTTCAACAACCTCCTGGGTGGGCGCTCACCCCAACTCCGCCTACATAACAGCAACATTTGGAACCTTCTAGGTATTCAAGGAGAGTCCTTTCTTTGCACTCTCTGTTAGTACAATGTCCAACAATTGTTGTAAATCTTTTGCATTATCCGCCATAAATACGGTGTCATCTGAATGCCATACTGTTGTTATGTCAAGCCACTAGATCCCAACTAGTACTAAAACATGTCCTGTCTAGTAGTATTATTATTTCACTATATGCAGTTTTTATTAATTTACAGCAATTTTTTTGGGGGGAGACACTAGAGTTAACATGGCAACTGTCCGGGGTTGAAAGAGTTGTAAATATTATTATGTGAGTTTTTCTATTATATTTTCATCCAGCATGGTATTAATTGACTATTACACTTTAAATTATATATGCTTTTATATGATAGAGATAACATAAACTATGATAAATAATGTCATTTTTTTGGGGTGTGGTTTCTTTATTAGTTGCGCTTGTAGATATTGCACATCGATATATCTTCATACGAGCTCCAGTCTTCCCCCATATATCGCATAAGGAAATTCTCAGCACAGTACATAAACTCTGGAGCACCAGCAAGTATCCAATTGTGTGTATACTAGAATCACACCCACTATAAATATTCTTTTGTCTGCAGGTTTTCTCACATTTAAACTAAGCCTATTCTTCATGATTTCAAATTTCTAACACTGAAATGTACACAGATCTTCTCCAAGTTTTTCACCTTTGTCTGTAAAGGCAAGACATATGATCCATTAGCCCAGCACCAGGGGGTCTATACCCTCTTTTTCTTACTTTGTAAATATCCACACAGCTCACATTGTGAATTTAACCAGGTCTGCATGAGTTAGAGGCGGACATCAATATCTAAACCACTCTACCTTATTCTCACATTTAACATAACATATTGATGATATATTCATTATAAATATATTTTCTTTTTAGGATTTTATTTTGTTTATTTCTCTTGCCTGATCATTTTGTTTGTCTGATCATTTTTCAAGGACATTTAACTGTTTGTGGTTATTCTGAGTGTGAGATTCTAGACTATTTCTTATACAACTTGCTTACAACTTTGAATAGCTTATAGTTTATTTTACTATAAAAGACAATTGTACTGAATGCCTGAAGCATAATAATATAGAACATTATTTACTAAAGTTCAAGAAATATGAACTTCGAAGGATATTTATTTTTGGGCTCTTGCTCGCTTTGAACTCTAGCGTAGTTCATTCATGCTACTTCTAGTACCACTGGGCTGAATTAGCTTTCTCTGTTACCAGTGTCCCTCACCTTCAGGTGAACCCACTCCGACTTAAGAGGTACTTGTAATTTACATCCCCAAGTCAAGTACGAGAAGTCAATATTTTAGTTCAACTGACCTGTGTAGGGATTGAACCCCTTATCTCAACATTAGCCCACCAGAAGTTTAAGAATGAGTGCTCTTATCCAATTGGCCATGTTCATCTCCCTTCAAAGGATATCCTAACTGAATATATGACCAACAGCAATATGTCTATCATCAAGAAAAACACGTAAAATTTGCATTCATTCATTCTTTCAGTAGCATGATCCTTGCAGAACCTCGCTTCCATAACAACCGTCCGGAAAACTTCTCGGTCATAATCAAAATTTCCCACGTCCGATACACCCATCTGGAGATCATCCGCCACATAGTGCACCCATCTTCTCTTTGGCCTTCCTCTTCTTCTCTTCCCAGGTATATAGTATACCCCTCCATTAATGTTCTCTCCAAACTTTCATGACATTTCAAGTGACTGAAATATTTCAATTTTCTTTGTTTTATCGTCTTTAGTAGCCAACCTTCTTCAATATTCAAATCTTGTCGTTTGGATTAATTTGTTCTTTTCTGTATCCAAGATATTCTTAGAACCTGTCTATAACATTTATATTCAAAGGTATTTATGCGCTGTATAGCTTGTTTAGTAAGTGTCCAGGTCTCACAGGAGAGAAGATGGATAGCACAATATGAGTATAGTATTCAACTGTCTGAAAGACATGATTATACAATCTACATAATACAAAATAACAAAAGTATAAGTTATAAAAAGAACATAAACATCTATTATACTTATAGGAATTAAAATGGACACTCGCAATTAATCAATTATAAATCCAGAAAGGTTGAACAGGATATTGTTGGAATAAATACAATACTAAGTATTGTTTCAACATTTATTTACAGAAAATAATAATGTCTTCATGGTCCAATTGCACACATGATCTCTAACATTGTGTGTTGTTAAATACTAAAATTATACTGGCCACAACCACATAATAAAAACGAAGTGACTAGTCACTCAAAAACTAGACTGCCATGATTCTCTTAGCTCTTCAAAGCCGAATATTGTAATAATAAATAATAATAAAAATAAAACGGAGCTGGCCAAAACAACCAATAGTAATAGTAGTAACTATTAGTAGGTATAGATAGGGGCACTCTTCCGTGTCAGTTTTGTGTAATATTTATTTAGTTTGGTAACTGATGATAGTGACTATGTGATTCCGGGAATTGTTTGCCCGCTTTATCAAAATGCCATGTATGTTACGGAACTGTGACACACTAAGTCCGTGTGGCCGGATGGCTCAATAAAAAAAGTGGCACACCGGATTAACTTTTAACTACTCTGTGGACTGGCAATTAAAATTGAATTAATAACGTTCAGTAAATACGAAATATTCAAATCTATAGCTTTAAAACACATCTCGTGCTGCTATGACCCGGTTAATAGAAGCAGTAGGAACATAATAAAATGTAATAAAATTAAATCATACCATAACATGACGACACATCATCCATCATCATGTCATGTATGTATCTCTATTAAACCAAAACTATCCTGGTATTAAAGTAGTAATAAAAGTCTATTCCGAAAACAGTAATTAACGAAATCATAATGTAGCTATACTTCTTTTTACGACTGATGGCTTCGAGCACATAAAACTGAGTATTGTGGTCTGTTTATTATATACCACCTACCACGAAGGTTAGTTAGCCTTAAAATACTGCAGACTATATATTGTCTCCCCCAGCATAAAATACATGGACTAGGAGGGGAACCCGGATTTCCGTTACTTTACATAGCTGCCCTCATTTCACGCACTGCAATGTAAGTGTAATGTGTGGGCCTTCAGGCACATTGCGCAATAATAACGAACCGCAAAGTGTTCCCTGTCTTGCCACAGCTAGCGAGGGTGACTTGTTTCAGTTTGCTCCAAGAGATAATGGAGTGAACCTGGTCAGCTAAAACTAAAATGGAGCCAGAGATTTTCAAAACAATGAATATTCTTTGTGAACTTAGACACATAGACAGACCACACAAAATAGGTTACACAATTCACTGCCTGGTATATTTCGCTACATCTCGTCGGGTGCAAACTGCAGTTCTTTTTCAGCTGAGCTTTACACATTATTTTCAATATATATTTTTGTTTTTCGAATATGTTTAAGACTATGTTATGGTCTGTGATGAAAACAACCTGGGTTTTGACTTTTCTTTTTCAGTTAGTCGTGAATCATCATCATCATGTGCCATGTCGATAAACCTGGACGGTCATCGTTCCCACTTCACGACCACCAGAGTTTCAATTCATGTCTCAGCTCTTATTGTCATTATGCCGAGTGGCCAAGAAATTCAGATATTTAATTATCATGATGTCTTCTTCTAGCTTTTTTTATAAAGCTGTAAATGCCAGTTGTAAGTTTTTCAGCGTCTTTCTCATCATAACATGCCCAACATATTTTGACGGCCTACGTTTAATTTCTGTAATCAGTTTAGGGTTTTACTCAAGCTTGTGAATGACTACGACATTTGATTATCAGTATGATGATCAGGTAATGTTTTTAATCGGCGTTGTCGATAGATGTTTCTCAACCTGTCTGCTTATTGACTTTGTTTCACGTGCATGCAATAGTATAGGTTGGACATCGCACTTTAACACTCTTTTTTCTCACTGCAGTTGTTAATTTTTTTTTTTTTTTTTTGAGTAAATTTTTTTCATCTTCCGAAAGGTTACTTTTGTTGTGAATACTCTTTCTAATCTCTACACGGCATTTTTTTTTTTAGTCTTGATCACATGAAAATAAAAGCCGTGGTGTGTTTATTTGCAATGGTTCCTTTTATTCTTGTGGCTGATCTTACCGTTTCCTCTTATTTATAATTGCTTCTGCTGGGATACTCTCTGGGCCTGCCGTTCCAGCTTCTTTCAAAGATGGCTTCTCACAACTGCAGCAAGGTCTGTCAGGTTTCCCTTCGCCATCGACCCAGTCGTCCCCCCGCCACCTTCTGTTAGGCCATATAATTATTGTCCTCTATCCACCCATCTCCGCTTCCATACTTTCTTATTCGCCTATGTGTATTTTGCATCGGTTCTGACACCTGCGGCCCCTGTTTTGCTAGTATCATTTCCAGAATATTTTTCAAGAATTTCCGCCACCATTCAGACCCTATGCCCTCGTTTCCCTTCTCCGAGGACCTCTGACGCACGATTCATTCCAGATGTGCCCGTTCAGCCGCCTTAGTCTTTCACGCCCACCAGTCTGACCAACTGTCGCAGCACCTCGTACTCATCAGAGACTGCGACCATAGACAGCTGTTGGATCTCTGAGACATCCTACTTTGTATTGACCTTCTAGCTTGAAAGATGTCATGTCTCTCATGCGTTTCAATCCAATTCCACTGATTACCAGAAGGTTATCTGAATCCACATCTGCAGCCTTAACAACCATTATGATATACCTACAGGGATGAGTCTACATTTCTCACCAAATAATATATCATAGGGCCCCCTGCTTTGGGGTACAGTATAGCGGCATCCATGTTGCTCCATGTACATCGTTACATGCAAAAACACACATGGCCACAACACATCCATTAAATGCGCATAAACTGGTAAGCGATTCCTCATTTTCGTTCATCACACCAGGTCCGTGTTTCCCAGTTATCACTTTATAATTCATATTATCTGATCTATCTCTGCATTCAGACCACTCGTAAAAAGTTTGGTATTGAATTTCTTTGTTAACTTTAGAGGTTAGCGACTTCTCTCCGTAATCTCGTATACTCTCGTAAGTAACGTGACGACGGTGAGAATCAGCAGTGGTTCGAATCGTGTCGGTAACTTACAGGGTATGTGAGCCGGCCGCTCAGAAAACAATGGCAAACTACTGAGCATAATCTTGCCAAGAAATCAACATACAGCTGAAAGATGCTGGTGTTGACAGCGATGTCCTGTAAAGGATATGCAAAAACATTTAATCATCCATTGGTGAGTAACACAGGATCACATTAAAATTTGCATTGTGTGTGTGTGTGGGGGGGGGGGGGGGCGTCGTGTGGTTTAAATGTAACTCTTTTAGTGCTTTCTCTGCCTCTTCAGATAGCTTTAAGGCCAGTCTTCAAGGCGAGGGGCATTCCCCACTCCCTCCACACATACTTTTTACTGTATACTTCAGCCTCTCCTTATTTCACAAAAGCACGCAGATATTTCTATAGCTGGCAACGACAGTACATAACAGTGTCAGGAAAGCAGTGGTGGACTGGCTAAGATGTAAACTTGCAGGGTGACAAATGAGCTCCGCGGGACCTAAATGAAGTGGGCCATCTTAAATATTAATATTAAACTATATGGTACAAATGTTATTTTAGCAGTTATGTTTCCTGTCAACCAATAATTTTAGACCCAGCCCGCCACTGCAGGAAATGACATGCCAATTGGCGTTTGACTCACAAATCAATAACCCAGCACAGTGAACCACACAGAACAACGCATTAACTAAGATGATCCTGACTAAGATTTCGGGGGAAATTCTGCAGCATAACAAATGTCTAATCGCTGATGTACCATTACAAACGACCGACTTCCTGTGCGCCTACACAGACATATGGCGTCATGTGATTTACGTATGTGGACAAGCGTGAGTATGGTTTTTGCCTCAGACTCCAGTCACCGGATTGGAATCCCAAATTAGGTGTTACCATTTTTCTTTCTTCTTCTTCTTCTTCTTCTTCTTCTTCTTCTTCTT
The DNA here is from genome assembly GCA_014155875.1 of Cepaea nemoralis. NCBI lineage: Eukaryota > Metazoa > Mollusca > Gastropoda > Stylommatophora > Helicidae > Cepaea > Cepaea nemoralis. The sequence goes on along the minus strand of JACEFZ010005231.1, from coordinate 7,282 downwards.
CTTCTTCTTCTTCTTCTTCTTCTTCTTCTTCTTCTTATTTTTTTTTTTTAAAGAACAATTTGCTTCTAATGATACCACAATCGCCCCTGATCTCTTTGATAGTGACATTAGATACCTAACTTTACAGGGAAAGCGTGAAAAGCAAGACGTAAGTAAGGGGTCCTTACACGCCTTAAGGCGCATGGAGACCCATATTTCTGTAGACTCGGTGGTCAGGGTCACGCTAACTTTACAGGGAAAGCGTGAAAAGCAAGACGTAAGTAAGGGGTCCTTACACGCCTTAAGGCGCATGGAGACCCATATTTCTGTAGACTCGGTGGTCAGGGTCACTGCCGGTGGCCTTTACTTGCCAAGACATTCTTGGTACCCACTACATGGTGGATCGACCTGGGACCCCAGGTCAATTATTTTCAAAAATCCGAATTCGCCAAACCGGTTATCGAACCTGTGACCTCCAAGTCGGCAAGCGAGTGTCTAGCCACTTCCTCTCGGAAAAAGATGAAAAAACACCAGGTCTCGTCTGCAAGTCGCGCACGTGGACATTTTCCCGATAGTTAGATGTCTCAAAGAGTAGGCTGTAAGACCTCTGCAATGGCAACAGTATTAATAAAGCTTACTTACTCACAGCCAGTTCCGTGACGAAGGCATTACGGACGCAGTTCGTAATCCCGCTTGCCCGCGTTCGAAACACAGCTGCGGGAGATTTGGCAGCAGACCGCTTTGCGTTTGTTTTTTACGAAATGGTATGGGTGCCGGTCGTTCAGAAAGCAATGACAAACTACGGAACGTAAACTTGTCAGGAGATCACAACAGGAAAAAATGCTGGTGTCGACTGCAACGTCCTATAAAGGACATGCAACTAACTTTTTAAACTTACCCACAGGTAGATAAAGCCCGATATCTTGGATGGTATCTTTCTAGAGGAAATACGCCTGGCACAAATGCACGCCGAAGTCGGACACATTGGCTTCTGGGGTAGAGAGGCGCATAGCTAGGCGTAGGGTACCGCTGTAGAACTGGGACTATAGACATAGTCTGTCCAGAAATGAATGCTTTAATTCACGATCAATTATTTTGATAACTGTTGCATCGTTATGAAATTTTTCCTGCCGTCTTATATTTACCCCCACCCAAGTAATATGTCTTTGATAGGTCCAAAACCAACTTAAATCATGGAAAGCGTATACATTTATTTGCTGTTTTGGTGAAAAACTAGTGATTTCTCACTAACAAACTTGTTTTACAGTAATTTTCCGCCAGTTCGGATGACGACACAAGGCTCTACGCGAGGCACTTGTCATAAGGTCAATCCCATGTCCCACGAGAAAATTAACTATTCAGAGCTAATGTTTCCGTGTGAAGAAGTAATACATTTAATAGCATGCACTTCATCTCTGTCCCGTAAATTGCATACCGCATATAAACAAACTTTGAAATCTGCTGTACAATCTCCAGAACAAAAATGTTGTTGTTGGGTGGACATAATGATAAGGTTATATACTAAATTTCATCATTTTCCCTCAGTTGGTTATTGAGATAAGCAATTTTATATTGGCGCAGACGAAAGTAAACAGACTATAGCACGCTTGTTTGCCAGCTGGCGGTCATATTATCCAGTCCTCGTCGAAGCAGGGATTTTGTTAACTGACCTGGACTTTCAGATTGACTCAATCTAAAACTGAGCTCCAGGAAACTCTTGGAAGTAAATGCCATCGATGTGATGTTGACAACACCATCCATTGAGTATCGATCGGTTGATCAGTATCGAGCTAGCACTTGATACCCAATACTCTTCATGGCATGACAAGATGTCCTGTCTCTCATCATGACCATCATGTGCCATGGTGATACGCATCGGCGGTCATGGTTCGCCATCTCACGCGATCATTAGAGTCGTGGATCAGGTAATGTTTCTTGTCCCGATTATGCCAGCTGGCGAAGCCTTTCATATATTTGTCTCTCTGTCTTCTCCTTGCTCTTTAGCCATCAATTTTGCAAATTGTAACTTAATTTTCTAATTGATTCCTCCGTATAACATGCCCAAACAATTTTGACTGTCAGCGTCTGATTTCTCTAATTAATTTACGGTTTTCTTTTGTTTCTTGTAGGACTAGCTCACTGGCTTTTCTGTCCGTCGAAGGCATTCTTTGCATTTTCCTCAGAAGCCATATTTCCAGTTCTATTAAATTTTACTGTGGGTAATATTGCATAGCCTGCTCCCTGGCCGCGGATATAGCAGCTTTCTCCGTTAACCCCGAATACTCTCGTGGTTGACGTGAGCGCACGAGAATTAGTAGTGGTTCGAGTCGCGCCAGTGACTTATGAGAGTATGGAGCCGGTCGCTCAGAAAGTCGTGGCGCGCTGATGAGCGTAATCTAGCCTAGGAATCAACATACAGCTGAAAGATGCTGATGGTGACCGCAATATCCTGAAACAGGATGGAAACGCGAATAAAAAATGTTGCATAGCTGAACAGTAAATTTTTGAATTTTTAATCTCTCTCTCTCTCTCTCTCTCTCTCTCTCTCTCTCTCTCTCTCTCTCTCTCTCTCTCTCTCTCTCTCTCTCTCTCTCTCTCTCTCTCTCTCTCTATCTATATATATATATATATATATATATATATATATATATATATACTAGCTGACCCGACCCGGCTTCGCCCAGACCCTGGTGGGGAGCATCTCATTTAATTCATATAAGTAGTCATATAAGTTCTCGTTCCCGTTACCGACTATCTGTCTGTCTGTCTATCTGTCTGTCTGTCTGTCTGACCCGGCCCGTCTTCGCCCAGACCCTGATGGGGAGCATCTCATTTAATTCATATAAGTAGTCATATAAGTTCCCGTTCCGACTATCTATCTGTCTGTCTGTCTGACCCGGCCAGGCATCGCCCAACTCCTGGTGGGGAGCATCTCATTTAATTCATATAAGTAGTCATATAAGTTCCCGTTCCCGACTGTCTGTCTGTCTGTCTGTCTGTCTGTCTGTCTGTCTGTCTGTCTGTCTGTCTGTTCTGTCTGTCTGTCTGTCTATCTATCTATCTGTCTGTCTGTCTGACCCGGCCCAGCCCATGGTGGAGAGCATCTCATTTAAATTATATAAGTAGTCATATAAGATCCCGTTCCCGACTATTTGTCTGACTGTCTGTCTGTCTTGGGTAAATGGAGGAGGGAGGAGAAAGAGGGAGGTGGAGGAGGGAAGAGGAGGGAGGAGGAGGGAGGAGACAGGAGGAGTAGGGAGGAATAGGAGGGGAGGAGGAGGGATTAGGAGGAGTAGGGGAGGAGTAGGGTGGCGGGAGGAGGCGAGGAGGAAGCATGGGGAAGGGAGGAAGGGAGAAGGAGGGAAGGAGGAGAACGCAGGAGGGAGAAGGGACCAGTGGGAGAGGATAGGGAGAGGAGGGAGAGTTGCATGGCTTATGAGATCTTATTACGGATGAATTAGTCGTATTGAGACGGAGAATGATTAGTATCAGATTGATAATTCTTAGTTATAAGTATGAGAGCATGTTTGGGAGGAAATTGATGGAATTATTGCGTGAGTGTTATTCTGAGGAAGGGAAATCTTTATGGAATTGATGTATTAGTATTGGAGGATGGAAGGATTTAGAGGTAGTATGAGGAGGGAGTCGGAGATATGAGGAGGGAAGGTTGAGAGGAGGAAAGAGGGATGTGAGAAGGATGTTAAGGTTAGTGTATGGAGGGAGAGCTGTATACTCGATTCGGAGGTAGGAGGATGATGTATAGGTAGGATAGTAGATGAGGATGAGGGCGAATTCGGATGATTTATGATTATTAAGATGAGTTGGGAGGAGGTGTGCGGAGGAGGTTTTAGAAGAATTAGGAGGAAAGAGGTAAGGATAGTTGAGGAGGAGTTATTAATGAGTATTAGGATAGAGTGAGGATGAAGGAGGGTAGGTTAGGGATTGGAGAGAAGAGCAGGGTAGTAGAGGAAGAGAGAGAGAGAGGAATGTGAAGGTTAGAAGTAGGGATGAGTAGGAGGGAGGATATGAGTAGTGATGAGATGTAGGAGTGAGGAGAGGGAGAGGGTAGAATGTAGGAAGAGGGAGGGAGCAAGAATGAGGAGGAGGGAGAAGAGGGAGAGTAGGGAGAGAGGGAGTAGGAGACAAGGGAGGAGGAGAAATGTGAAGTGGGAGGATGAGGTAGACTTTGCGTATTATTTTAGTTATGTATAGTACGAATTGTATTCAGTACATTTATATTTTTCGTTTTATTATTACCAAAAAAATAATTGATTGAAGTGTACAGACATTTGTGAATTTATTTATTTAAAATTAACTATGGAATCATTGAGATATGTGTGTTATTCATAATTTTTTTGCATCTGTGACTGATTATCAATTGAATTGGTTGAGGAGGTCCTTGGTAGTGTAGTTTGTAGAGGTAATCTTACTCTTAGTAATCAATTATTAGTTTGATTTAAGCAGGTATTATATGGTATAAGTAGGACTCTTCTTAGGAATTCTATTGTTGAATTGTACGTATTCGGGCTATTTATTTTATGCGTTTTATTTTAATCATGAAGCTTGATATGGCGTAATATTTGAATATTCTTAAATTGAGGAGTGTATAGTTTGATTATTTATTTAGTAATGTTTTTATTGATGCATGTTGAGAGTATTCTTTTAAGATCGTATTAATATGCTTGTGTAGGTATGAGTATTAAGACAATTAATTATTCTTAAGCATTCAATTAACATTATTTAGTAAACTTTATTTGATTCGGACATGATTGAGAAGAGGATTGAAATGATTAATAGTTGTATGATATGTTCGAGTTTATATAATTATTTTCTATATGTATTATAAATAATGTTATTCTTTTAGGGATGAGTTTATATTTAGTTCTGTAAATTTAGTGCTGCCAGCAGGATAATCAATTGGGCGAATCTACATTATTAGATAGTGAATTAAGGTTATTCTTGACTATGTTTTAGTAATTAACGTTTATTTTGATAGGATGTTTATTAGTTTAGTCAGTTGTTATTGGTTTATGTAATATTATTATTAAGTTATTATTCAATGTTTGAATTCTCATGATTTAGGAGTGTTATTTCTTCTTCTTCTTGTCTTACTAGTTAATACACCTTATAATAAATTATACTTCTTATTTCATTCTTATCTTGTATCCTTATTCATATTTCTTATGTCTTATCTTTCTTATCCTTATTCCATTCTTTTTATTTTCTTTCTTATCCACTTCATTCCTTTCTTTTTCTTCTTCCGTTCGTACTCATCTTTCTTTATACTCTTATTCTTCTTCTTTAGTTTCCTTTTCCATGCATTCATCTTTCCATATCCTGCTTTCCCTCCGTCTTCTTCTCTGGTCTTTACCTTTCTCTTTTTCTCCTCTATCTTATTTTTCTTTTTCCAACTTCTTCGGTTTCGGGGGTAGTCTCGTTCCTGCTCTTGATTCCTCACTTTGCAAATCTTCTTTTACTCCCTCTCTTCTTCGTATCAGTTCTCACATTCCGAAGTATCCTACTCTTAACTTAGTTCTTCCCTTCTACAACGCCTTTAGATAACGACTTCCTTCACATATAAAGAATGAATTGTTTTGAGTATTGCCGTGGCATGTGAGGAATATCACACAGATAGCACAGATTTTGATTTTCTCCGAAAAAAACCAAAGACTGTGAATCTACGGAAGCCATGAACTCGGGCCTACTACCAGCCGCACGATACTTTTGTGATGAATGATTGCCGTGTGAACGATCTCTGTGTGTACAAGTCATTTTCTTTCCCTTTTTCTCCCTAGCGTTTTGTCAGCAGGATTCTTTCATCATCTCATCATAATATTTACGTCGTATTTTTGGGAGGGTGGAGGAGGTAGTTGAGAAGAAGAAAAAAAAAGCCTTGACAGTTGGCAGCTCTGGAATGAAAGGAAGGCGTGTAGGGGAAATGGTGTGCGCCATCTCAATCTGGATGGGCTGTGGCCGTTCGCGAACAAATAAAAGGACATACATAACATACTACATACATACATACAGACAACCAGACAGACAGACAGACAGACAGACAGACACAGACAGACAGAACAGTACAACAGACAGACGATCCTAATTTATATATAATAGCTGACCCGGCCCCGGCTTTCGCCCAGACCCTGTGGGGAGCATCTCAATTTAATCATATAAGTAGTCATATAAGTTCTCGTTCCGTTAGCGACCATCTTTCCTTCTGTCCTGTCTGTCTGTCTGTCTATACTGTCTGTCTGTCCCTTGCGGACACCTGCCCGTCTTCGCCCACACCCGATGGTTATCATCTCATTTAAATTCATAAAAGTCATATAGTTCCCCGTTCCGACTATCTAATCTGTCTGTCTGGCTGAGACCCCCGGCCCCTTCTGTCTGACCCGGCCCCCGCCCGGCCGCATCGAAACCAACTCCCTGGTGGGAGCATCTCAGTTAATGCATATAAGTAGGTCATATAAGGTTTGTCCCGTTCCCGACTGTCTGCTTGTCTGTCTGTCTGTCCTTGGTCTGTCTGTCGTCTATCTTCTATTACTTGTCCTGTCTGAAGGTCCCTTCCATGTCGGGTGAATCTTAGCTGTGGAAGACCTGAAAACCCCCGTGACCCTCCCGACGCGCCCCGACCGGCTGAGACCCGAATGACCAAAGACCCGGGGCCCTACCCCCCGCCCCGGTGGTACCTTGTCTTGAGGAAATGGTCTGTGACGCCCGCCCGTGTCTCTGACTCAGACGAATGACCCCGGGCCCGGCCAAGCCCATGGTGGGAGAGCACAACATCCTTCTCATTTAAGAATTACATAAAGTAGGTCTATAAGATCCCATTCCCGATCCCGACTATCTGTCCCTGACTGTCTGTCTGATTGTCTGATCTGTCTTCCTTCCCCACCCCCTTTGGGTATATGGAGGAGGGGGAGGGGCGAGAGGTGGGAGGGGGAGTAGAGGTAGAGTAGGGGGAGTATGTGGGTGAGGAGGTGAGGAGTAGGTGAGGAGTAGTAGGGAGGATGAGATTGTAGGGGAGGAGGGAGGTGAGTAGGGGGTGGAGGAGGAGGGCGAGGAGGTAGGTGAGGTAGGAGGAGTGAGGTGAGGGGGAGGAGGAGGAGGAGGGATGGAGGAGGAGAATGGAGGGGAGGAGGAGGGGGAGTGGGAGGGATGGTAGGGGAGGGTAGGATGAGTATAGGATAGTGGAGGAGTGAGGGGGGTAGGCGGAGGAGGGGAAGGAAGATGGAGGAGGAGGAGGGAGAAGGAGGAGTGGAGGAGAAAGGAGGAGAAGGATGGGGAGGAGTGAGGGGAGAGG
>JACEFZ010005230.1:0-116326 GCA_014155875.1 Cepaea nemoralis | reverse complement strand
GAGATGGGAAAATTGCTTTGCTGATCCGGCAACTTCTGCAGCTTGTCTTGTTCTGTTACAACGTATTGTTCTGTTACGTATTTCTGTTACCTTTCCTCTGGAGTAAATTAGGCAAGTCGAGAGAGGGATCATGCTGCATGGGCAATACATGGCTTTTAAAATCAGCCCAGGCTTTGCGTTAAGGAGAGGGATAACTCCAGTTTACAAACTATCGTCTGTCAAGACGGCAAGGTGCCAATCATTTCTTCACCAGTCTTGTAGGTTCATGTCTTCATCAGTTTTTGTATATTCATGTATTCATACGTTTTAGTAAGTTCATGTCTTCGTCAGTTTTTTTGTAAGTTCATGTCTTGGTTAGTTTTTTTTTGTAAGTTCATATCTTCATCAGTTTTTGTAAGTTCATATATTCGTCAGTTTTCATACATTCTTGTATTCATCAGTTGTTTGTAAGTTCATATCTTCATCGGTTTTTGTACGTTCATGTCTTCGTCAGATTTTGTAAGTTCATGTATTCGTCGGTTTAATAGTTCTTGTCTTTATCAATTGTTTGTATGTTCATGTCTTCGTCGGTTATTTGTAAATTCATGTTTTCGTCAGTGGTGAGTTCATCATCAGTTCTGCGTCAGTTTGGGTAAGTTTGTATCTTCATCGGTTTTTGTAAGTTCATGTCCTTGACATCTTTTGCTGTTGTAAATTTATGTCTTCATCGGTTTGTTTTGTAAATTCATGTCTACGTCAGTTTTGGGAAGTTCATGTCTTCGTCAGTTTTAGTAAGTTCATTTCTTCTACACTTTTTGTAAGTGCATGTCTTCGTCAGTTTTTGGTAAGTTCATCTGTTACTGCTTCTTTTTGGGTGTGTTTTTTTGGTTGTGTCCATAACATATTTTCTTCCTAGTTTTCTCTATATTTTATAGTTTAAGTATGTTTTTCCCACTTTCAGTAGTTCGTCAATGTTTGCAACTCATTTTAATTCTTGTTATACGCACTATGGCATTAGTATCTCATATTATTTATATTTAGTCCACGAACTTTCACACCAGGTTATTCTCTTATAATATCATCATATGTTTGCTATAGAAATAAAAGATATCTGGTGAAAGAAAGCAACTCTTCCCAATACATTGATTTATTTGAATATTTGGTCTAATAATGTCATTCTTAAAATATCAACCACTCACATTTGTTGTTCAAGTTTTCATCAGTTTGTATAAGTTCATGTCTTCACCAGTTTTTGTAAGTTCATGTTTTTGTCAGTTTTGTAAGTTCATATTTGCGTCAGTTATTTTGTAAATTCATGTCTTCATCAGTTTTGTTTTGTAAGTCCATGTCTTCGTCAGTTTTGGTAAGTTCATGTCTTCATCAATGTTTGTATTTGCAAGTCTTCGTCATATTTGGTACGTCCATGTCTTTCTTAGGCTTTGTAAGTTCATCTGTTACTGCTTTGTGTGTGTGTGTGTGTGTGTATGTGTGTGTGTGTTTGTGTGTGAGAGAGAGAGAGAGAGAGAGAGAGAGAGAGAGAGAGAGAGAGAGAGAGAGAGAGAGAGAGAGAGAGAGAGAGAGAGAGAGAGTTTTATTGTTACCATAACATTTTTTGTGGTCTGTATTATACAGTTTATGTATGTTCTTTCCATTTTCAGTGGATTTCAGTGGTTACAACATTCATCACTGCTTGCAATTCATTTTCATTTCTTTTTATAAGAACGATGGCATTAGCTTATCTCGGATTATTTATATTTAGTCCACCAGCATTAACAACTGGTTTGTCTCTTATACAGAGTCAAATGCCAGGTTTGGCCTATCCTCCAGACACGAAAAGAACTCTGTTGTAGCTCATTTTACCTGGCCAAAGTAATCTACCAGCAGGTTTATCTGCACACCATAGATGCCAGATATTGTCTTTCTATGCATCATTTGTAAATCATCCTAATGGTATCGCTGTCCCACAATCGATAGTATCCAGTGTTGTGTTAAAGGACATCGCGTGAATAGTCCATTTCATGACAAATGCTTGAATAAACATTATCTTTGTCCGTCTGTACAATGAAAGCCCGTGGGGTCTGTAGGCCAGTTTAATATAAACATTCCAGAACTCAACCTCCACACCCAAACTAATAAAGACATGAACTTCCCAAAGAGAGACTCCATTGTACGACATAATGGATACTTCTGTATGAGGTGACGGATACTGTATTATGAGGTGAGGGACACCTCTGTATGATGTGAGGGACACTTCTGTGTGAAGTGAAGGACACTTATGTATGAGAGGTGAAGGATATTTCTGTATGAAGTGTGGGGAATTTCTGTATGATGTGAGGGCTGCCAAGTCGTAGCGCAGTGTCCATGACGCAAAAGAAAGAGGGAGTAAAACTCCCGAAACAAAAATGTACATGGATCTAAGCGATCGACGTAGAACGGAGATCTCGTCAGTTTTGTTTGTCAATAGCTACGGAATTCAGATCATTGGGCTTGACTAAAGAAGTAACACGTTTATGTCGTCTCTGATCATGAAGCTAATTACTGGCAGAACAACTTTGTTCATAACTAATATATAGTTGAAAGGATACCCAGAATCATGGCAGCACTGGCTTACATATAAAGATCAAGGTTAATGGGACAGATGCAGAATCTGGAAAGGAGATTGATAATGTATCACCAGAAGGACACTTCGGTCATATTGGATGGACAGAAGGAAGGAAGGACTGTAATCCGATGTTGATAATTCGCAAGTAGCAAATAAGAATCGCCTGTTTGATATTCATTATTAATATTTTCTTACGATCGTACAGTCTGACGAGTACAGACCCGATCGAAATTTGAAATTCATAAATTTGTTGGTTTGATCTCTGCTCAAGAATGGCTAATAAACTTAGCCACATCAACTCGACGAGTCCTTTTTATTAATATTCGTCCATGCTTTTTGCTGGATCATTTCTGCCACTCTAGACGTTGCGTTGTTCGAGCCAATTGTTATTGACCTTTATGCCAGAAGGATCACAGCAACATGGGAGCGTCGTATAGAATCATGGAAGTTTGAACGATGCCAGGACACCCCTCTGGAGACGTCGCTGCTATAAACGTATTACATGTCAGCTCTACCACTAGTAATATGGATTTGTCACCAGCTAGTAGATCGATAGCTACCATCATATACCAACGTTAGACCATTAATCTACAACATTTTATTCGTTTCGACAACTATACACCGTCAAACAGAATGAAGTCAGCAACCATATATCGGAACATGCAGGATTTCTACTACTGATTGTTGACACCGGAGTCTATTTATCGACCTACGACATTACAACAGTTTAGTAACCACCGGAAGTTCAACATTATTTATATACACCCAACATCGGGCCAGTATGAATTGCTTGTGTTGATTTAATATTCTGTTGGGTGTTATCAAAATTGAAATTGATATTTATTGTTGATATGGCCGAAATACTTTTGTCGTAGTTCGCGGGCGGTTGGCCGGGTTAACCTCGCATCAAATAACTTTGGTTATATGGTGCAAGGTTACGTTCTGTGCTAACAGTAGTCAGTTCGGTGCAAATTTGCTTTTGTAACGATCTCGCTATTTGTTGGTACACGTGTCATTTCGTTATAGTTTTATTCGTTTGTTCCTATCAGTTATCTATGTCTCTTTCAAATAAATAGATATGTTCGTTTGCGTCGCATTTCGTATACTTCTCCCGTAACAGTTTTTGTGTTGTGGCGTGATACTATTTTTAAAGTTATATATTTTATATCAGTTTTGTCTTATTTATAACTTTCTTAACGCAATACCTATTTCGCTGAAGTTCCGTGAAGTGCTATTAAATTCAGCTTTATATCAGTGTTGATTCTATTTACATTACATTATAGTTTACACTGTTGGCATATTTACTTGCTCTTTGTCGTTCGATTTCGGTTTGCATACAAATATAGTATATATTAGCTATACAATTTACAGGATTGTCACAACATGTCTACATTTCAAGAATTTATGGACATAGGTGAAAGGACCGGATTAACCGGCCAAGAACTCAGGAATTGGGCAAAACAAGAGTGTAAGGAGTTCCAAACTCTACAGCGAGAAGAGAGGGCTGCAGCCAAAGAAGCCGAAAAGGAAAAACTTGCAGCTGAAAGAGAAGAAAGACAACTACGAATAGTTCGTGAGAAGGAAGAAAGAGAACTACAGGTTAAATTAGAAACAGAAAGATTAACGGCGGAAAAAGAAATGAAAGAACGGGAAATTGCAATGGAGTAAGAAAGATTGCTGGCGAGAGATTACGAAATGGCATTGGAAAGAGAGAAACTTACGTTTGAGAAAGAAACTAAAGAAAAATACCTTACGTTTCAGAAAGAGAAACTAGCAACCGAGGTTCTTTTGAAAGAAAAAGATATTGAAGGAAATCTAAAAGTCAAGACGCTTGAGATGCAAAAGGAAGCAGAGATTGCACAGGTAAAATTGCAGTCGAAAACAGAAGAGCCTATTAAAAAATACCAGGGAATAATCAGAAACTTTACACAAGGCGATTCAATTAACGCTTGGGTGACTAATTTTGAGCTGTTAGCCTCGTTTTATAAGATTCCGGAAGAATATGTGGCCTATCGTATTCCACCGTCACCTAGGATTGGAGACTTTAAAAGTAGTTGAGTTAATTTCAGAGATTTTACGGACCAACTACACATACATTCGAGATAGGGTCCTAGCACATTTTAGTCTTGATGAAGCGGGTTTGAGAACAAAGTTCAAGACCCTCACACCTAAGTCAAACCAAACGTTCCTTGACTACGCAGCTGAAACCGCATCTTTGTATGACAGATGGTTGAAAGCAGCAAAGGTAAACTCAGAGTTTGAAAAAGTTACGTGATCTCATGCTCAGAGATAAATTGCTATCATCGGTCCCTCGAATCGATGGCCACGTTCCTCATAGAAAACAGGTGTAAATCAATACCTGAGATGGAGACACGGGGAGAGTCATTTTATAACGCACATCGCGAAATATTTGCTGACAGTACTCAACCAGAGCTTGTGATAGGTGCAAGTGCAAGAGTACAACCAAAGGGGTCATGGTAGAGGTAACAGGTTCTCACAACACAGAATCAGAGGGCCATATCAGAACACACATAGAGAATCAGACAGGCCTAGAAAGGGTCATTTCACACAATGGCTGCACTGTAGACTAAGCCACGGTTCATTGGAGATGTGCGACCGTCACATAGGATATGCAGCATACCTTAAAAACCTCACTTCGAATAGGCTGAATAAGTATAACTCTTACAAAAAAGAGTATCAAATGTTATACTTGTCTTACATTTGGGCACACCTCAAGGTCATGTACGATGAAGAAAACATGGAAGGAAGCAAGTGCTGCATACATGTTTACCAGTAGTGACTCAGAAGATACAGAAGATGCACATGCCGTCATGGTAGACACATATCACATGACATATCAAGTAGGGAATGTCATAATAATGATAATCTCGCACACAGACACTATAGACAAATACACGAGGCTAACGCAGTGTACACCACGAAAGCACTCTTAAGATTCACCAAGCATGGGTAAATGGATCACAAACAACATGCATGAGAGGACACGGGTGCTTCACTTACGGGTATCGATTACAAACTGGTAAATAAAGAGACTACACAGGTAATAGTGTTACTTGCAGAACATTTGGAGGTACCATAGAAACATATGAAACTGCATGGGTTTCAATAAAATGTGCCCTATTATAAGGGAAGAATTTGTGCAGCTGTGTTACCAAACCCGTGTGTTGTGTTAATAATCAGGAACATTCCAAATTTGACAAAATGTCCCCATAAAGAAATGAGCGAACACAAAGTTGCCAGAGCACCCGCCAGAACCCAAGTTCTCGAGAAACAAAAAAAGAAAATACGCAATTAACACAGGTTACCTCAACTGTTAACAAACACTGTCCGGTAACCTGTACAACACACTGTATAACACAAAAGAGGCACGACATGACAGTACAAAAACGTTTACTCTCTCTCTCTCTCTTTTTTCTCTCTCTCTCTCTCTCTCTCTCTCTCTCTCTCTCTCTCTCACACACACACACACACACACACACACACACACACACACACACACACACACACACTTTAGACCGCACCATAACACACCCAAAGAAGACAAAATCTATAAACGCGGGAAAAGATAAATCACGTCATCACACCTCCTCCCGCACCCACTCACCATTCCCTCATGCTCACACCACAACACTGGACACGACCTGGAACCATGCAGTTACTATTGATTACAACCTGCGCTACCAACTACTTACCGGTCATCTCCCTTAACCACGCTAGTCGATTTTATACTCCACACCAATGACCAGCTTTGAAATCAAGCGTCTATACTACCAGATGTTGGTATTATTAAAACTGTGTCTTTTCGTCTATAAGTCTGTAGCAAGAGCATGATGATGATGTTTATTCACTGAAAATGCCACTACACCCTCTCTCGAGAGCATATATATATATATATATATATATATATATATATATATATATATATATATATATATATATATATATATATATACTCTCTCTCTCTCTCTGTCTCTCTCTCTCTCTCACTCTCTCTCTCTCTCTCTCTCTCTCTCTCTCTCTCTCTCTCTCTCTCTCTCTCTCTCTCTCTCTCTCTCTCTCTCTCTTTTACAGACATAAAACTAAAATATTTTTATTTTCAAAATAAAACGCCCACTATATGCCTGTGGGTAACGGTATGATGATCTGGTTCATACACTAATCGTAACCTCAACGCTTAGACCACTAATACATTTTTCAAATAAAACGAGGCCCACAACTGACAATCACAGCATACAAGAAAAGAAACACAACGATACTATAGGACTATATACTCAAAATTACAAGCAGTAAGAATCAACCATATAGGTCATATCATCCCCCTCTACCGTGTGTCCACCTTGTCGATGTAGAGGGGCTTGTGTGTTCCAATGACCCCAAGAGCTATGCCGACGGTAGCACAGCTACTGGTAGGGTCACCCATGTCGGACAGGTCAAGGGAGAGGGACCAGACCAAGTGACACACAAACCTGCTGCCTTGTAGGTAGACTGGGGACAGTAAAAGGCTAGGGAAAGCATCCCAAATAAATGCTTGTCGAAATCGGATGTACTGAGCCACAGGCTTGACAAAGCAGTGCAACGTAACTTAATTCATGATGTCACAAATTAAAATTAATCGTTATGGTGCTAATCCCGTGAAGTCCCATCAGGCGGTGATAGTGCCGGGCCCCCTGCCTCGAGGGGGTCCACCCATGACTACTGGTGGTCACCTTCCCCTGTGCTGTGGAGTCAAGGCACAGAGGAGTAGGTTAAGAGCTATTGACCAAACACCCCGGACACTCAACATACTACAGTGGAATGCCGAAGGAGTTTATAACAAGAAAGCCTCCCTAACACAGCGTCTTCATAAAGATAGAATAGATGTGGCATGCATTCAAGAGACACACCTCAACGCCAATCGCACATTTTCAGTCGAGGGATATCAGGCCACACGTTTCGACCGTGAAGGACACAAAGGAGGAGTTGTAATACTTACACGAAATACAATACCTTGCAGCGAAGTATCTGTGATCTCTGACAACCAAACGGAAATTATAGGTGTTGATATAATGATAAAGGACGTGAAAATAAGAATTTACAATCTGTATAGCCCGGCAGATAAGGATCTTACACTCTCAAACATGAAAATAACTGACACAAATTGCATTGTTGTCGGAGACTTTACTAGCCGTTCAGAAAGATGGGGATACCCAGATACTGACAAAAGAGGAGATGAAGTGGAGGACTGGGAAATAGACTCAAATCTCCATCTACTCAACAAAGCGGATGACACACCGAGCTTCTACTCCAGAAGATGGATTACCACTTCTACTCCAGACTTAGCTTTCTGCACAGGAGACATCCTCCACAAAATCGATCGCCACGTGCTTGACCAATTAGCAGGTAGTGACCACAGACCAATCAAGCTTGTAATGAATATGGAGTATGTTCCACAGGAGCAAAAGCCTTTGCCCCGCTGGAATTACAAACGAGCAGATTGGGACAGATTTGCCATACTAACAGACAAATATTGTGAAAACATAAATACACGATATGGCAACATGAAGCAAATGGTGGAAAGTCTAAACAGAGCAATAATACAGGCGGCCACTGAGTCTATTCCAAGAGGAGCGAGGAAAAATTACAAACCATACTGGACTGAAGAACTACACATTTTGGAGGACAAAGTTGAAGATGCTAGTAAGACCGCAGAGAGAGAACAAACAACTGAAGCGAACATCTCTCTCAAAGCCATCTCAGCAAAATATAAAAGAACTGTAAATCAAACAACAAGAGATTGTTGGAGGAAAAAAACAGAAAACCTGAATTTTGACAGGGATGGAAACAAACTATGGAAACTAGTGAAAGCCATGAACAATGAAGGACCTAGAAACAAACAAATAACAATTAAACAAGGAAATGCCTTGCTTACAGGAAAAAAGGCTGCAAATGCACTAATGAAACACTATGCCAGTGCAAACCACATTGATATTACAACCGAACAGAAGAAAGCAATAAAAGATAAACAGATACATCATAGAAATACAGAGACAGCAGCAGAATATATGATGGCAAATCTAACAATGGAAGAAATGGAACAGGCAATGAATACCCTAAAAAAGAAGAAATCACCAGGAAAGGATGGAATCACAAATGAAATGCTAATAGGACTAGGCACCAAGGCAAAGAAGAAACTACTAGCAGTCCTAAATTACAGCTGGAAGAGGGGTATAGTCCCACAGGCATGGAAGGAAGCTATACTAATACCAGTCCCAAAGAAAGGAAAAGACCTGGAAGAACCAAATGGCTATCGACCTATCAGTCTACTTAGCTGTGTAGGAAAATTAATGGAACGCATTATCAATAGCAGGCTAACATGGCATCTGGAAGAAAACAAACTCTTAACACCACACCAAGCAGGATTCAGAAAGTACAGATCCACTGAAGATCAAATAACCTATATAGCTCAGGAAATAGAGGATGCCTTCCAAGAGAAAAAGCACACACTAGCAGTCTGGATAGATTTAGAAAAAGCATTTGATAAAGTATGGAAGGAAGGACTGAAAGTAAAACTGCAAAAAATGCATGTTTGTGGGAAAATGTACAATTGGATCAGCCACTACCTTGAGAACAGAACTGCCAGGACAAAAGTACAAGGACAAACAAGCAAAATGATGCTGCTGGAGCAAGGTGTCCCCCAAGGAGGAGTTTTTTCACCAACATTATTCCTAGCATATATAAATGACATCACAGAAAATTTTCCAGCCAGAGTACACACATCCTCCTTTGCAGATGACCTAGCCATATGGACATCTGAAGAATATATTAGTACAGCTAACAGCAGAATACAGCAAGCCCTATTAGCGCTAGAGGACTGGTCAAAATCATGGCTAGTGAAGATAAGTGAGGAGAAAACAACATGCACAGTGTTCTCCCTCTCAACTAAAACTCAGCAACCTAAGCTGGTATTGAATGGAAAAATATTGCGCCATGAAGAAAATCCAAACTATCTAGGAGTCACATTTGATCGTCGCCTGACATGGAAAACACAGGTTGAGAAAAATCGAACAAGAGCAAGGCAAAGAATGGCAATCATGAAAAAGCTTGCTGGTACAACGTGGGGAGCAGATGAGAAGTTCTCAAGAAGTTATATACTGGACGGGTGAGGCCAGTACTGGAATATGGCATTGCAGTTTGGGCAACAGCAACTAAGTCAAACTCTAACAAAATAAGCAGAGTCCAAAATCAAGGAATGCGAATCATAACTGGAAGCCTGAAGACAGTGCCTATTAATGAATTAGAAAAGATCACTTGTTTACAACCAATGCAGGATAGAAGAGATAGCAGAGCCCAGCAACAAGCTGAAAAATTTAGAAGATTGACAGACCACCCTATGTATAAAAGGTTTAGTGGTTTTGGAAAGGGAAGACTGAAGCGTAGCAACTTTGTAGAAACTGCAAAACGAAAGATTAGGGCAGATCCCATACTTAACATGTCAACAGTCAGACCCATTTACAGTGCAGACAAGTTCCCAGCTTGGAGACAGCAGCAACTGCCCGAGATGATAGAGAACATTCCTGGTATTGAGAAAAAGAACACTCAGCATGCAACCGAAAGAAGAGAAATAACCCTAAACTACATAAAAGAACATTACCCAAGCAGCAATTGGACCCATGCATATATAGATGGATCAGCCAAAAATTCAGTAGAGAATGGAGGAGGAGTAATTCTCCTAAATTTAAAAAATGGAGTGAAAAAAACAAATTCAGTGGCAACTGGAAAGTTTTCAAGTAACTTCAAAGCGGAGGTAGAGGCTCTGAAAACTGCAGCAGAAATGCTCTTGATGGAGGAAATAAAGAGAAGCAAATAGCTATCTTCACAGATGCAAAGTCAGCTGTCTCAATACTGAAGAGCAATAACAGCACAGAAATAGCTGACCTAAGAGCAGCACTCCATGGGCTATGCTAGAAATCCAAAAAAGTTGTAATACAGTGGATCCCATCACATTGCAGTATACCTCGGAATGAAGAGGCTGACAGACTGGCAAAAGAGGGCGGACGACTACCACAGCCTGACATAGACATAACCTATAATGAGGCAAAGAGGTTGATAAAAAGCACTTATAGAACCAAATGGGAATCAGAGCATCCAGGCCACCAGAAGGATGATGCATATTACAAACTCGACCGAAGAGAACAAGTAACAATCTTCAGACTCCGCACAGGACATAACAGGCTGAAATACCACTTGTTCAACAAACTAAAGATAGGAGATACAGATGAATGTAATTGTGGAACTGGTAAAATGACAGCTAAACATTTGCTGCAAGAGTGCCCAATATATGCAGAACAGAGAAAGATGTTTTGGCCCACACCTGCTTCATTCGAGGACAAGCTCTATGGAGATATCAACAAGCTCAAGTAGACTGCAGCTTACTTTAACTGCATTCAGGTTGACATTTAAATGTACATGAAGAAGTATTTAGACTGCCATACTTCATACCACAGGCATGTCGGTTACACAAGCTTCCCAGAGGCATGAAATGGAATGTTGCTTGGATAGCAAATCCATTACGTGAAAAGTTTGAATCGAAAGCTCACTGTGTGGATGTCATCTGCAAACTGCATTCTTCTGGCTTCTGGAAGAACAGCCAATGGTGAACGGAAGGCCCAATATACGGAAGTGAGGCTAAGCAGCCATGTGCAGGACGTGACGATTCCTTGGGTGAGCCCAGTACCAGAGCGATGTATGATGGCTCTGCAATTATGGAAGCCTCCTTGGATGGCGGGGAATGCCCATGGTCTGCCCCTGCCTTCCCTTGAGGGCTGACCAGGATGCCTTTGGCTGTTCTATATGGGCCAAGATGGGATGGGAGATAACACCACAACAGTGAGTCTAACGTCCTAAGAAACCCCCGGGAAGGTTAACCCGGTCAACAAATGCCTGCAGAAGTCGGATGTGTCGGCCTAACGGCGCAAGAACGCAGCTCTGCTGTAAACAGGCACAACGCAATCACGTCCGAAAAAAAAACTCCGGATGAACGAAGAAGAAGAAGAAGGTCATATCATCAATCATCCAGACCAATACATGACACCGGAGCACATTATTCTGGTATATTACCGATATTCAACAACACATGAATGAAAGCAGTACAAGGACACTTCTTCACAAGAAACTTCACCACTACAGCTCAGGATTAGAAGATGACTACTAATACTACTACGATCATTACTACAACTACCTCTTATTCCTCTATTACTACTACTACTACTACTACTACTACTACTACTACTACTACTACTACTACTACTACTACTACTACTACTACTACTACTACTACTACTACTACCACTACTACTACTACTACTACTACTACTACTACTACTACTACTACTACTACTACTACTACTACTACTACTACTACTACTACTACTACTACTACTACTACTACTACTACTATACTACTATTACTACTACTACTACTACTACTACTACTACTACTACTACTACTACTACTACTATTTAGACAGATAGTCTAATGTCAACAACACAAACATAATAACCAGAAGAGCACCTTTAGTAACCAAAACCATACGAAACTACAGTCCCTAAGCTCATGGTATTTATCCAGCGAACCTTTTGAGGAGATGATGTAATGCAACGTCTACAGAACCGGCTCATTGCAGCAGTGGGCCTAACATTCTGTACTGCAACTCCAGTTATTAGGTACAGAACGACACTTATTCCCACTCCAGCAGTAAAAGAATCTGCCCCGCTGTACGCCAAATTCAATTGCATTTACCAATTCACATGCAGGTGCGATTCTACCTAAATACGCAGAACAGAGCAACAGTTACATGGCAGGGTTGTTGAACACATACCCATCTTGATTGACAGGGTACTAGACACACGCGATAGGATCATGGGAAGGCCGACACACCACAATTATACACTTCCGGCGTCGTCCATTGCACGTCACGTCTTGGAAACCGGTCATTGATGGAGACAGTGCTTTTCGGGTTTTGTTTAGTACACAAAATAGTCGCTTGTTAAAGTTTGTAGAAGCCATAATAATTAATCTACATAGGCCAGTTTTATGCAAACAGAAAGACATGGCAGTCAGTTTAAAATTGCCGTGGTAGGCAATTGACATTACAATGCGAACATGTACATATTTCAGCTTGAGTAATGTCTAGTTATTTTACTCTATATTGTGTGAATTCTGCAGTAGGTACATGACGAGATGTAGCGAAATATGCCAGACAATAAATCGTAAAATATAGGGTTTGTGTCTTCGTTATTCAAATTGTGAATGATGTTTATAGACTAAGCTACACCCACAACGCCGTCTCCCTGGTCGATGAGTTAGCAGCTTTCTCCGTAACCCCGAATACTCTCGTGGTTGACGTGAGCGCACGAGAAATGGAAGCGGTTCGAGTCGCGCCAGTGAGTTATGAGAGTGTGGAGCCGGTCGCTCAGAAAGCAATGGTAAACTACTGAGCGTAATCTTGCCAAGAAATTAACAATCTGCTGAAAGATACTGGTGTTGACAGCGATGTCCTGTAAAGGATATGCAAAACGCATGACACCCACAACAGACAATAATACCCACCCCCACAGAAAAAAAATCGATCATTTATACAATTCAAAACCAAAACATGAAGGACTATGATGATGATGTTTATGCATACCACTACAACCCTTATGACACTAACACCTATTTTCAATTGAAACCACGCCCACATAATACTATAATAATACGACCCGCCAACAACAAACAAATCAATAGCGGTCACTTTTCAAATACACCGTCACTTTTTAAAAACACATCGATTGGTCATACACAAGTTATCTGTCCCTCTGAAGTAACGATTTTTGTGGATTGACTTTGTGACCTCACCTGTCCGCCAGTTTGACTAGGTTAGTTGTCCCATATTAACTTGTTGCCTGCTAAACAAAAAGTAGTCCTGACCAAACAGAAATTCGTGGCAGAAAATTAGAAGTAGGGGTGTGTCATAATAATGCTTTTAAAATTGCTAAAATGGTAGCAGATATATTATATTATATATCAAATAATTAAAGGGGATTGCACAGGGAACATGACTGTGTTAATAATTAATTGATAGGTTAGAAATATTATGACAATAATGAGAGGTTTATTAATAACAATTGAAATTAAAAAGGTAAACATTATTTTAAAATTTCACTTACCAAGGAGGTATTTATAATCCACTGCAGCTAATCCAGTTAAATTTGCTGAATACTGTTACACACACCAATGTTATTCAATAATATCACAAGAACTGCACCACAACACCAATAAAACATAATTAAAACATAATATTTTGAAGCACATAATTTTCACACAAAATGGAAAATGTCAGTAACATACCACTCAGATTGTACTGAGAAGAAGAATATAAACAATATTTTCTATTTAGTTATAATTATTATTCTTTTAAATTTAATTATGTAAATACTCCTTAAATACTTTGTGATAGGCACAACAAATTTAGGGGCATAAATGTGGCCCATTAGCGGATTCATAATTCAGTATGTGCCATCATATTATGACAAACTTTCGCTTTTAGTGGTGTTTTACATTACTACGAAATAATCTAACTGACTAACTGAATACTGCACGTGGTTTCAGTTTTAGAATCTTTCACAAAGTCCTTGAAATCACTATAACTATAATATAAAATTGTTTAAAACGGTAATTTTATTAAAATATACGAGGTCCAAAACCAGAAGGTGTTGTCATTTCGAAGTTCAAATCAGAACAATCATTTCGAATCAAGAATCAAGTGCTTTCTAAGAACAAATATGGTTGTCAGCTGCCTGTTTCAAACTGCGAAATAATTCTGAATCAATTATATGTTACCGACGTTAAATGAAAATTGCGGAAACATAAGAAATGGGACAAATAAAGCACTGATTATACTGTGGCAGTACAGTGACACAGGGGCGTCAAAATCGGCCCTCTGTTTCGATGTACTGGCACATGGCAGAGAATCAGTTAAGGAAATATCCTATCGATTGTTGTGGATCGCTATACATAACTATTCATCAAACATAAGACAGTTCATACACAATTGAGAAGCTTTAACTTTACATGAAACTTAAGACATCACATACACAATTGAGAAGCTTTAACTGTTTGGAAACTTAAGACAGCACAGGACACATACACAACTGAGAAGCTTTAACTGCATATGAAACTTAAGACAACACATGCACAGTTGAGTAGCTTTAACTGTGCTCGAAACTTGAGACAGCACATACACAACTGAGAAAATATAACTGTACATGAAACTTAAGACAGCACATACACAATTGAGAAGCTTTAACGGTGCACGAAACTAAAACAGCACATACTCAACTGAGCAGCTTTAACTGTACATGAAACTTTAACACAGCACTTACACAAATAAGCAGCTTTAATGTTCCATCCATCCATCCATCCATCCATCCATCCATCCATCCATCCATCATGTGCCATGCCGATAAGCGTGGGCGGTCATGTTCTGTCATCTCACTCGATCATCAGAGTCGTGGATCAGCTCCATGTTCCTGTCTCGACCATGCGACGTGGCCAAGCCATCCAGGTATTTACTTCTTGGTCTCTTCCCTTCGACTTTGCCAGTCGTCACCAAGTTCTCCAATTCATTTCTTCTCATAACATGCCCAAAGAATTTTGACTGTCTACAGCTAATGTCTCTAATCAGTTTACAATCTTCATTTGTTTCTTGAAGTACTTGTTCGTTGTTTTTTTCTGTCTGTCCATGGTGACAGTGTCACCGTTTAATGTTGCATGGCATAAAAACTTAAGCCAGCACGCAAACAACTAAGCAGCTTTAACTGTGCATGACAACTCAAAGAGTCAGACAATTTCGCACCAAACATGGAAAAGTTATACACCATATACGAGCTAATTGGGCGGACACAATAATAAAGCGAATTTCAGAACTACGCAACAACAGAAAAGTTATAGATGACACCAAATGAACACGCATATTAGTAAATAAAATAAAAAATAAAAAAATAAAGTCCCTTCTACACACCTAAGGTGTATGAGGCATATGGTGCTAGACCCATGTATTATAGACCGATCGGCACTTGGTGAGTGATGTGGTCAGCATCACGACGGCCGATTTTACTTCCCAGAATTTTCTGTGCCCGTTTTAGAGTGAGTTGACCTGGAAGACAGGTCAATTCGAATCCGTCCTGACGAGGGACGAACCCATGACCATGGAACCGGCAAGCGAGCGTCTAGCCACTACGCTGCTGCTGTAGCAGAATGTAGGCGTGCAAGGCTACAGCAACGCTTGAGCATCATGATGGAACGAGAAGAAAGATGCTCAAGTCGTGACGTGGCTTGTTGTTGGGGAATCAGTAAACACCTAGGACGAGGGAAGAGAAGTCGACATCATGATTGAATTGTTCTAGGATTTTGTATCGGCCATCATATTCAAATAAAGCCTGTTTTATATTAACCCAGCAGAATGTGTTAGTCCTCTCTGTATACTCTGTTACAGGAGGATTAAATGGTACCGCAGACCAGCACCTCGATTTTTGGATGATGTCGCGGCCACAATGTGAAGTATGGAAACCGGCATGCCATAGTGGACTTCTATGAGATTGTTACCACCTTCCTGAGAAAGTATGGACAACCAACAAGTTTACTCTAGGTCCTTCGAGACAAGAGTCTAAGACCGGACCATTCTTTTTTTTTTGGAAGTTAAAAATTTGAAGCATTTTTCGGACCAACTAAATTGAAATCAAGTTTTTGG
The DNA here is from genome assembly GCA_014155875.1 of Cepaea nemoralis. Lineage (NCBI taxonomy): Eukaryota > Metazoa > Mollusca > Gastropoda > Stylommatophora > Helicidae > Cepaea > Cepaea nemoralis. The sequence continues at coordinate 99,955 of JACEFZ010005230.1, read as the reverse complement.
ATGGAGCCATCTTAATAGCATAGTTGCCAGTGGAAGTAGGAAGTAAGCTGTTTCGCATTTTTTGCCACCTGAAGCAACGTGATTTCCATCAAAATGCCATGACGCTCGAGTTGTCATTTATTCCAGCCGTTTGGTAACCTTGCGTTTGAGGGTCAGACACTTACATACTAGAACTGTCCAGGTCCAGGAGCAAAGAAATCTCAAAACAGCTATAGACAACTTGAATTAAATGGAGATGTAGTTTTGAAGGAGCTGTTATCTTCTTTATGTCAAGACCACATAGAGCGAACTCAAAAGCCGTTATATTCATTGAACCGTGACCTTGAGTGCCTGAAGAATCAAGCCAATTGCTCCTTTGTTTGGAAATTACGAAGAAAGTACTACTTGTGTTTGCTCAGCAATGCAGATGTCCTGAATTCTAACAAGTCAGAATGTTTTTCAACAAAAGCGAACATCTCAATAGGGGACCTTCGGAGGTGGTTGGGCAAACTGGGTTGCCGACCTGCTGAAGAAGGGACCCAAATCTAGTCGCTTTATCGCTAGACCAGTTTTCAAGACGTCGCCTGGAAGTGCCCTGTTCAGGGTGAAAAGAAGGCTCAAATCTGGTAGGGGCCCACCCAGGGGCTGAAGGTACTGAAACTTGAGACGTTGGAAGAAGAAGCTCACCGAAATTACGTAATCGTTTGGATGATTTCAGCTAATACAGACTTCTAGCGGTTTGTGTTATACCTGGCAAGGAAAATTTTCAGCGGACGTATGTGAATCCACCTTTCTTGGATCAAGAGCAGAAACAGATAATGGTAATTAGTCAAAGTTTAAACGTCAGTTTAGATACCATTGACTGATTGAACTATTAATTATTAGGAATTACGTAAGTTAAATACGAGCATATCTTTAAATTAAATTGTTATAACTGTGAGTTACTTATGTATGTTGATATTTCAGCGCATTGCAAAATGATAGAAAAATAGAGTTCATTAGCACGAGTTTTGATTAGGGTGGTTGTGGCAACAGGCTAACTCAACACAGCACGATGAAGACACAGGCATAATTCAACAGAGCTCAAGACGAGGTTTTCTTACAAGCACCAAGAAATCCATAGAAGAAGAAGTAGGCGTATAGATTTGGCTTGAAATAAAATACAGAGAAATCATTATGAACCACCTACATACAGAACTAATACGTATCAGTACATGGTTGGGAGAGTTAAAAGTAGCAGTTAGTGAAGTAGAGAATTTTGTGGAAATGTTACAGAGAAGAACGGATAGACAAGAGCCTTATAGATGTAAAGTAGAGTGCAATGAAATAGTAAAGAAACAGACAGTATCCAATAAAAATAGAAGACAACATAACGTAGTATATGGAGACAGTTATGTTGAGCCAGATGTGACTAGGTCCAGAAGCAGTTATAATAGACGAAGATACAGAGGTGGGTATGAGAAAGACCTTTCCAGTAAACAACGCAGTTGGCCTTCTTACAGCGTGAATGCTAGAAAAAAATGTGATGACTGGTTTGAACAAAGACGGAGACAGTATCTGAGGTCAGGGTCAAAGAACAAAGTAGAAAATGTAAGTAGGAATTCAACTACTCCTAAGATGGGTATGAATTTGACCGTTAAACAGGAAAAGAAGACGACGGCACTAGTAAAGAAAATAGACCAAGGGATTCAGACGTAGGTGATTGAGTTGGTGGAACGGAACACGCAGACACAGGTTGATACAGTAGAGAAAAAGGTCCAGGTACAACCAACCAGCAAGATAACGAAGGGAAGTCAAACCGAGTTGGTAGAGACTCAGGCAAAATCAACTCACTTGACTAATGGAGATACGGTGGAAATTAAGAAAGATAAACAGACAAGAACCAAAGACGAAAAGAGACCAAAGAAGAAAAGTATTAAGGAAAGGAATACTACAAATAGTATGATAGTTAATAGAGGTACGACGACTGGTATGTCAAGTTCCTCAGGTATAGACATTAAATTAATTCCTAAATGGTGTAGGAATGTTAGATGTGAGAGTTCAAGTAATGGAGAGGATATTTCTACCTCTACCGTCGCATATTATAGTAAATACTGCGCTGTTAAAACAACTACAGATACTGATGGTTCAGGGAACGAGAGCATTGCACTACGAGCAAATCCTGACTCGAAGCTTGATGTTTCCTCATACGATGTGGTTGCTAGTAGACAGACAGACAAAATTTTAGTTGACGACTCTTTAGAACAAGATACCAGTATATATGACAGAAAAGTAGCGAAGGCTATGAGAGAGAAAAAGATACTTTCAATAAAGGTACAAATGAGATGTCAGTTTCCTCATCTAAAGATATTGAAGTTGTTCCGAATCGGAGCATGGGGAATAGAGGTAAGAAGAAAGTCAGACGTTCTAAAGCCGACAATGGGAATATGATCGACGTGTATGCAGTAGAATATTATGAGTCAGATGAGGGAACTATCATCAGTGTATCATCTGAAGATGAGATGGGGAGATGTAAGCGTTATGTAAGGTATACAGGAAACAAGGAGCAGACCGACGTAAATAAAAGAAACAGAAAGAAAACATTTAAGAAGAAGAATAGTAATAGACAAAATTATTCGACGACAGAAAGTGACTTAAGAAAAATCCAAGAATATATGACCTTAAGACCTGAGTTCTTTGACAACAGATTAACAACGGATAGTGAAGATGATATAATTGAAGAAAGACGTACTAATGTAATGGGAGACAATGAGATATTTGACTTAGATGCACTTTATAACTGTTAGAATTCAGAGGGTGAGGAAGGACATAGGGCATTGGTTTAGTTTATGAAAGGAATTGCGGTTTGAGCACACATATATGGGATGTCTAAAATAGGCAGATGAACTGGTTGGTGTGGCATCACATGGTACAGGGTAGGCAATAGTGTTGTTGAGGATAGAGAGTCACGGCAACTGATATTATACGTGGATACGTAATAAAGAATATCTTGTGTTTAGCTGTGGTGTGGGAGAGTAAACAGAGAAATGTCCTTTGTCCGGAATGGCTAGATAGAGAGAGTTGATCACGGTGACTGATGTATGGCTGGTGTGATTAAACTAGGGTAGATTCAGTATAGAATTAGCAGAGAGAGATAAACTAAGTATGAATGCTCGTACTAGAGTTGGTTCGACGCAGAGCTATGACGTGATGTCTGAGATAGATTTGCTTGGTAGTTTGAGAAGTAAGTATAGTATTGTTGACAGGTGAACCGAGAGTGTCTGATGAGGAGATATAGATTGAGGAGGAATTGAGTATCCTGTGTAAAATAGCCAGTGGAGCGCAAAAGTATTAAGAGTAAGAGACTGTGGAAGCTGATGCTTGCGAAAATTATTGTGTGGAGAAGTATAGAATAATGGTTACGAGGTTAGTAGCTCGTCGGAATGAGGTTTGTTCTGAGAGATCGTTGATAGTGCTAGTGAATGTGTAGAAGAGATATAAGTTGTGAGAGATAATGTATAGGTTCTGACCTTTGAAAAAGAGTAAATGATTGAGAAAAGTAGAAATAAGGAAACAATTGAAGTGTGAAAGTCCTGTTGAGTAATTCGTCTGGTAATGCGTTGTTCTAGCATGTGTAAAAATGTAGACAAACATATGTGCGTCGAGTATGGATAGAATGATGTCAGGTGATTAGTAACGCATGCATATACGAGGCGTTTGGAAGTGATCGATACGCTTAGCCTGTGCTGAGTAATTGCTGGAATGTTGAATTGATGTCTAATTTTTTGGAAGTAATGGTATAAACATATAAGGTTGGCGTGATAGGAGAATAATCGTAAGATGAGAACACGAATTCCGTGTGAATATGCAAGAATGCCTGATACAGAGAATTGAAAGAATATGGTTTGCCAGTCGGAGTGAGAATTGTCGTTAGTCATGTGCAGTGTTGTTTATTGTTTCTGAAAGAGTCCCGATAAATAGGAGTAAGCAAGAGAAGGAGAGAAAGTAATTAGCTAAATGAACGTCGGAACATTATAAATAGAGTACTAGAGAACGTGTTCCGATAAGTGTGACTAGTCTGACTATTATCGCGGTGTGTGAACGAAGTTAAGAGAAAGTTGAGGATAGCTTAGAGTAGTAGTGGTGAGATGTTGGAAAATACTAATACGTTGGTTAGTTACGTCGGATAAACGAGAGACTTAAAATTAGAATTAGTTATTGATAAATATAGTGGATAGATGTATTGGGGAGGTCTATAGTAAATAGACAAAATTTTTGTTGTGTGTAGTAGTGTGGAGATACCGTAGTTAACGGTAATGATTAAGAAGTTGTAGTAATTCTTGGTACAAATCCAAGGGAAACAATTGGTGTGCCGAGCCACAGGTTCTATTGGTAGATAGATGACTGCTGGTACATTGAGATAACATTGGGATAATCGCCACATTAGTACTAGGTGAAGTGAGTTGTCCTGCAGTTTACAATGGTTGTTTAGAGTGATATTCCAAGTATTGGGATGTGTTAGGACTTAGTTTGCAAAAGATAGTATGTTGAGAGGGGAAATAATCAATGTTTGACTTTTGATGAAAGAACAGATATTGTTCTAAGTTAGGAATTGGTCTGTAGGTAACAGATATATATATATATATATATATATATATATATATATATATATATATATATATATATATATATATATATATATATATATAGATATATATATATATATATAGATGTATTTTGGGGTTAATGCTTGGCATTGAGTTGTTTTGTTATAAGAATAACAGAATAGGCATGACTTGGGTGAATAGATATGTATTTCATTGGTCAGTATAAGAGACCAATGTTGATTGAATATGTATGGTATGTTATGTTTTTTTGGATTGACTTGGTTTTGTAAAATGATTATCACCATTTAATTTTAGAATCAGATTGTTGTGTTTTCAGTCTTTTGCGTACAAACTACTGGTCCGTAAAAGAGACCAGTAGTGTTAGGTAACACTAGATATTTTCTTCTAATTTAAATTGATGCATGTTTTTTTGTTGGGGATAAACAGTTCAAAACTTGGGGGGTATGACATCCTGTTGTGATTTTATTTCGCTTAACTCATAATTTAAGTGAATTGTCTTGTGTATTAAATAAGAAGTTTATAAATGTGTTGGTTAAGTTAACTTTAAATTACAAACAGTTATGGTTTTGTCCAGTACACGGGACTTTATATAGTACCCTTCGTTCAGAAAATAGTAATAAACTACTGAGGACTAGTAGAGAGACACATTCTCTTTGTGAATAATAAGTTCATGAATATATTCTGTTGGCAAGATTGCTGTGACAATCAGCGTAGAGAGGTTGATGATATACTGGCTATGAAGTATTGGAAACATACGCCATACGGGGTTACTACACAAGTAAAATGGTTATGAGGAATTTAAGTGAGTATTGATTGAATATATATGGATTGGACGCCATATTGGGGAAGAAAAGATTAATGTGAATAACGTATATAGCAGTGGGGTAAATGTGGGGGAAAGTATAAAACATGGTTTCCATGGGGTCAGAAGTGAACATGGATTTAGACCCATGATGTACTTTCATAAGAGACATGAGATTGTAGAAGAAGAAGTCAGTAACGTGCTGTAACAGACAGTGTGAAGGCAATTAGCAAAACATGAATTGAATCCATGTTTGACTCCGAAGAATGATTAGATACTGTGGATAGCAGTACAATAGTAACGGGGTGTAAGTGTGTTAATGAGAAATGAACAGTGTCACTGTGGAGACAAAATGACATGGGGTTTTTGAGGGTCCGTGATATATGGACTGTAATAGAATAACGTTGATTGCAAGCAGTCACAGACATGAGTTCAGGGGTAGTATATTGTTGCTGTTGATAACGGTATAAGTAGAAGTTTTAGTAGATATGCCCATAATAAATGGACATTAAGGGGTCGCTGAAAATTTCGGCAAGATTAAAAGGGAGAAGATTAATTATGTGAGATGATGTGGGAAGGAGGTCTGTAATATATAGACATTTGGGGAGTGAATAATATTTTTGATGGTTGGTATTTGATGCTGTAGATAGCAGCGTAAACTGTTACCATAATAAGTGGTACTTGTCAGAGTCTCACCCGAGGATAGAACGCGTTGTCTGCACCAACGCCCGACAATGCAACGCCGAGATATTATAAGCCCTACAGTTATAATGCGGCGGCCTCACTAGCACCAGGCAGCCAGCGCTCGATAGTGTAGCGCTGGGCTATTATAAGCACTACAGGCGATAAGCGCTGAATGATGCTAAGCAGGCAGCTAGCACACAGCGTGAACCGTGAGGGGTCACGCGTGCTAACCCAAGCGCTACTAGAGAGTGTGCTGTGTCCAGTCAGACTGAGCTGGACGGTCGTCAGAGACAGACGTGTGAAAGCGGCTGAGAGTTGATGCATGTCGCGAAAGCTAGCCTGTTTGACAGCTTGAGATGGAGTGCATGTCTGTGTGACTTGTAAGTTGGAGTGCATTGATATCTTATATTGTATTGATGTATTGATTACTTGCACTGTTGTAATCCATTGTATATTGTAACTTGTGATTGCGCGAAGCGTGTATTGATTCACGATGTGTGCAGTGCGCGAATAAATAGCACGAAATATCTTATCGGCGGTTAGCCTTGTGTTGTTTAGATAGGATAATTAAGATCGTACTTTGTCAAGTGACGAGCCCTAATTCTTGCCCTAAGCAAGACTTTGACAAGTGCGAACGTGGTGGCCTTCGTCCGGTTTATGAATCAACTGTTTACAGAAATGTGCCGATAGTAGATAGAATTTTGTTGGTAACAAATGTGAACATAGCGACTGCGGTCAAAATTTTGGATAAAGTTAACTATAATTATTAGTATAGAAAGCGTGTGCGTTATAGTTTAGAACATAAATATCATTGTGTGAGTTAATTTAATCAAAGCAAAATTACGTTTTTGAACTTAGAAAATTTCAACCGAGGCATCAAAGTGACAAAAACAAAATGGCGGCCATGTCCTTGAATGTCATTGAGTAGTGATAGTGTAAGCGGAACGAGTGGAAAGTGTGAATAGAAAGTTGTTGATTGTGGTGATACGACTAACAACAATACTTGACGACATACAAACCTACAAAAACTTAAGTGACATTGCATACACCACACACTTGCACATGTTCTAATTTCTCTTAGTCCAAAAAGAACAGGTTGTTTGGGGTCATCTACACCTGTCCCTCGGAAACTCCAAAATTTTTTGGCCGACATAAAGTAAAAACCAGTGCGGTTTCGGGCAGTAGTAAGCAGCCATTGCCCAACACATTATCTCAGGAGTACTTGAGTATAAAATTTTTTCCTCTTTCTTATATTTTCGTTCTGCAGGCCTAAACACTAGCTATAATATTAAATACTGTAAAGCTTTGAACTCAAATTACTAACAACTTTATTAATTTTGTGTCTATCGATTTCATCATACATTTTGTTCATCATGGCTAGTTTGAACGAATACATTGAAATGGGTTTAAAAATGAACTTTGCTGGTGAAGAGTTGAGAGCCTGGAGTGAGAAAAAGTTTGCAGAATACCTCCTACAACAGGAGAAGATTAATGAACGTGTTGAACGAGCTGCCGAAAGATCTTTAAAACAAGCAGAATTAGATAATGCTTTAAAACTTAAGCAAGCTGAAATTACAGCCCAAACCAGGAAAGAAGAGCTCGAAGTACAGCTAAAAATTGAACAGATGAAAGCAGAAACTTCCAAAGAAAAGGAAGATAGAAAAGCTGACAAAGACCAGCCATATAAGAAATACCAAGGGCTGATTAAAAGTTACTCCACAGGTGACTGCATAGCAGCTTTCACTCAAAATTTTGAATGTATTATGGATCATTATCAGATCCCAAAGTCAGAATGGAGTATAATATATATGAGAAGTCTTTCTGGAGATCCTCTGAAAGTAATAGAGGCCATTCCGAATGACCTGAAGAAAGATTATCAGCATATTAAGACAAAAATTATGGCTCATTTTCTGCTAGATGAAGCAGGCTACAGAGAACAGTTTGGTAAATTGTCTCCTAAACCAACACAAACGTTCTCTGATTACATCTCAGAAATACAAAATGTTTTCTCTAAGTGGCTATCTGCAGCCAAAGTAAATGGTAATTTTGATAAGTTGGTGGATCTTATTTTGAGAGATAAAATCATTACATCTCTCCCACCACCATTTTCTAAATTTCTATTAGAATGTCAGTGTGAAAGTGTACAACAGATTGAAAGTCGGGGAGCAGGTTATTTTTCAGCCAATAAACAATGTTTCAGTACTGGGTTGACGACCACAGACTTTGTAGCAGCCGCTACTTATGATAGATCTAAGTCAGTGCCTTACAACAAACAAAAGCCCTATAGGCAATCTGCTGATCAGAGTAACAAATGCAGATATTGTCATTTGCCACACATCGAAACTGATATGTGTGACCAACATCCTGGTTACATGTCTTACTTACAAAACTACATAGCAAAGCAAGACAAGGAAAGAAAGGTATACAGACGTGCCACCAAATGCTTCCTCTGTAAAGCTTTCGGCCACTGGCGTAAAGATTGTAAAGCCAAAGCTATGTCTAGAAAGGCTAATGCAGCTATGATTGATAGTTCGTCATCAGATGATGAAAGTATAGAAGATCAAAATGTAAACGCAGCACATGCTATTAATGTGTTTCAACACGACAAATGTACTGTCTGTGATCAATTTCATGAAGATGGCATTTTGACATGTGGCCATTCAATTCCTGTTACAAATGAGGAAGCCAACTTAGTTGTGAACTCCCAAGGTAAACTAAACATCCACCAGGGGTATATTAACGGTAGAGCTGCCACCGTTTTACGTGATAGCGGCAGTACCCTCATTGGCATTAAGAAAGACTATATTTTACCATCACAATATAGTGGTAAATATGTTACTTGCAGAACTTTCTCGGGTAACATCGAGAGATACCCTCTTGCATGGGCATATATAAATACACCATTCCTCTCCGGAAAGGTTAAATGCGCAGCATTGAACAATCCTTGTTGCGATGTTATCATCGGTAACCTTCCAGAGGTTAATGACATGCCACATGACAGTATTGTATCCTCTGCCACTTGTAACACCAAATATACCATCTCACCATCATCACAAATCACGTTTCATGATATTGATGTATTACCACCCATAAATGAATGTATGTATGCCAATTCGGCAATGTCATCACAGGAATGTAGTTGTGTGAATGTGACACCAAGTTGTAATGTACATGTTAACCGTGATAGTACAAATGCAGTAACTAGATCTACTGCTCAAAGGCAAGATCGAAACGATCAGACAGAGGCTTTACAGCTAATAAGCCCAGTTGTAGCATCTCCTGAAACAACTAGGGAGAAATTTATAACAGCTCAAAAAGCCGATCGATCATTGCAAAAGTATTTTAAACTAATAGGTCAAAAGCCACGAGTAGCAAAGAACGCTAAATGGTATTTTGCTCTGAAAAACGGAATTCTGACACGGTACTATACCAAAGGTTCTAGCACTACTGAACAAACGGTGCTACCTTCAGAAAACCGCAACCAAGCATTACAGCTAGCGCATGACATACCCTTTGCAGGGCATATGGCGTATGCTAAAACGCGAGCAAGGTTACTTACTCAATTCTATTGGCCTAAATTTTGCAGTGATACGAAAGTATATTGTAGATCTTGTGACATCTGCCAAAAGCTTGTTAAAAAGGGGAAACACCCGCAAGCAGAACTACAAGTCACTGATTTGGCAAGTAGACCATTTGAAAAGATCTCGGTCGATATAGTTGGCCCCCTTAACCACATAACATCAAGGGGAAACAAATATATTGTTACAATAATTGATTTATGTAGTCGGTGGCCAGAAGCCATTCCAATGAAGAATATAACTTCCAAAGATATCATGGAAGTATTTTTTCATATTTTTGCAAGGGTAGGATTCCCTGACACCATTCTTTCAGATCGGGGTAGCCAGTTTATTGCCGCAGCTACACAAGCATTTACTAAAATGTTGGGGGTGAAGCAATGCTTCAACAGCCCATACCACCCACACTCCACAGGTATCATAGAAAAGATCAACGGCGATCTTAAACATATGCTCGCAAAAGTAACCCAAGAGCATCCCGAAGACTGGGACACGTATCTGCCTGCTATTTTATTTGCATATAGAGAAGTGCCACATTCCAGCACTGGATTCTCACCATTCGAAATCGTGTATGGTGCCAAACCACGCGGCCCATTATCATTGTACCATTCTATGCTAACTGAAAGTAAAACCATTTGTACACCCATTTCATCATATGAACATGTAACATCATTGCGCGATAGAATTATGAGATCATGTATGTTAGCTAAAGAAGCACTACAAAAATCTGGTGCTAGCTACCGACAATACGCTAACAGAGGAAATAGAACCATTACTCTGACGCCAGGACAGGACGTTCTTCTCTTATTGCCAAGTGACAGACATCTTCTGACAGACTCATGGCAAGGACCGTTTAAAGTACTACGACAAATTTCGACGGTAGATTACGAAATTGCAGTTAGGGACAAACACAAAATTTTTCATATTAACATGCTTAAACCATACTACCACAGGGACGACGAACAAGTGGAGACGACAGCAAGCACAACAATAGTGGACCAGACAGACGACAACGATACTGACGAGATACCAACACCAGTCCTTGACACGACAACCAACCTACAGGACATAAAGGTAAATCCCAAACTGACTCAGACACAGATTAACAGTTGCAGACAAGTATTACAAGACTACAGTACAATTTTTTCTAACAACCCAGGACAGACAGACTTAGTGCAGCATCATATTATTTTGACATCTGACATTCCAATAAAATGCAGACCATATTCCATCCCTATACACTACAAAGACAAATTGCATCAAGAAATTACTGACTTAGAAGCAAATCATATCATCCGACGTTCACAATCACATTTTTGTTCACCTATTGTCATTGTGAAGAAGAAGGACAACACAATAAGACTCTGTGTTGACTATAGGAAACTCAACAGCATTACACAGTTGGATTTAGAACCAATGAGCAACTGTGAAGACATACTGACGGAATTGACTGACTCACGGTACTTTACTAAACTTGACATGACAAAAGGTTACTGGCAAATACCTGTACATGCTGACAGTATACATTTGACAGCATTTGCCACACCCTGGGGACTATACGAATGGTGCAAGTTGCCATTCGGGCTAGTTAATGCTCCAGCAACATTTGTCAGAATGACAAGACGACTTTTGACAGACATTCCCAACATCATTTGGTATATGGACGACATTTGCATACATACAAGCAACATGACAGACCATATAACAGCACTGCAGCAGACATTCGACAGGATTAGACAACATGGACTGACAATAAAACCATCCAAAGTTGATATAGCCTTTCAAGAAATTTCATTTTTGGGCTATAAGATCTCAAATGGCTTCATATCAACTGACGATAACATAATGTCCAGAATTTTAAAATTGTCGCTTCCGACAACCAAGAAACAGTTGCGAAGTGTGTTAGGTCTTTTGAATTATTATAGACAATTCATTCCTCATTTTGCTGAATTGACCAAATGTTTTACTGATTTACTAACAAACAAACATCCAAATGTCATTGTAAATAGCGAATGTTTAAGGCCTGCATTTGCGAAAGTATTATCTTATTTTTCCAAGGAACCCATTCTAAAATTACCAGATCTTAGCACTATTTTCAGGCTAAGATGCGATGCGAGCTCCGTAGCCATTGGAGGGGTACTACTTCAAGAACACGACCAAGTGTTGTACCCGGTATACTACGTCTCCCGGAAACTGAACACCAGCGAACGAAATTACAGCACGCCGGAACTCGAAGCCCTCGCTCTTGTGTTCTCGGTACGTAAATTGTCCAGATTTCTTTTAGGTAAACATTTCATCATTGAAACAGACAATAGTCCGTTGACATTTATCACCAGGGGAACCCCAACTAACCAAAGAGTGGCCAGATGGTCCCTTCTTTTACAGGACTATAGCTTCGAAATCAGACATATCAAAGGCTCACATAACTCTCTTGCCGATCTTCTATCGAGATGTCCTGACGACTCACCCAATAGCCAGGTAACACCCGAGCACATTGCAGATGGTGTATAAACTGCAACCTAGATAGTGCTCAACACCACAGCCAATTGTGACTTCATGTCAGTTAAGCTGTGTAAAACTGTGTGATAGGGAAAATGTAATTTCCCAGTGTAAATATATTATGTACATATTGTTATTATCATGTGAATGAACGGTTCGTATAATTATAAGAAAGTTGCAAGAATGTCATTAATAGTGTAAATATATATTATCATTATAATAACGACACCATAAGTGTCACAGGACAGTACTACAGGACCCAAAGACTTACTGAGCTTGAACAAGTACCAAGCAATCCTGAGTACAACTATAAAGATGGTCCACGACGTTTTAACAAGTATGAGTGATGACCGTGACAACCTAATCTGAGAATATGACGGAAGAAGCTATCCTACCACTAATAACAAGATCTGGGTACTCCGTATATTTACAGTCTAACACAACGAGAGACCTTAATGTGAGTGTGCGGCAACATCTGTACACTTCCTGTTATATATTTATATTACTTTCATAATAATGTACCATAATAAAATATTTGTAAATTGATGACAATTGTATGTAAATTCGAGTATGAAACATTTCCATATACAAAATTGTATATGTCGATTTTTGTTAGATGTAATCTCAGCATCGTAACTTGATTGACTTTTTCACAAAAGTGACCTTTTTGTGCACTTTTGTCAGAGAGGATCAAATTATGACACTAAGAAAGAAAATGGTACCTGTAATTTATTTTGTTGAAAGCATGATGAAATTATTGTCCCTAAATTTTGTTACATAAACAAGGGACATAACTAAATATTGTTGGTGATGCGTAAATATGTATTGAAACTACCATGTTTGCCTAATAGGTATCACGTCAAGAGGACGTCATGTGTATATGGGAAAACTTGCCAAAACTGAAGACCTTCATCGGGCATTCTATTAGATAGGGATAGATGTTCAATGTCGGAGTTATCTTATAGGTAGATACTCACAGACTCACCTGTTTATTTGTAATTTTTCTTTTTGGTGGAGAGGTAGGGCAAGTTAGCCGTAACTACCGGACTGGCTGTGTCTCAGTGAGGTAAAAACCATGGAGTTGATTGTACCTGACAATTATGCTGTATGGATAGGCATGGGGATCATATACATATTGCTTACTAATCACCTGTACATATTAGAACTAATCAGAGCTATGTCAGATAAAGTGCAAAGTTCGATTCTGACAAGATAAAGAACAGCGAAATAGAGTACATGAAAGGAAAACCTTTCATGAAATTAAGGGGGGGGGGGGAGGATGTCAGAGTCTCACCCGAGGATAGAACGCGTTGTCTGCACCAACGCCCGACAATGCAACGCCGAGATATTATAAGCCCTACAGTTATAATGCGGCGGCCTCACTAGCGCCAGGCAGCCAGCGCTCGATAGTGTAGCGCTGGGCTATTATAAGCACTACAGGCGATAAGCGCTGAACGATGCTAAGCAGGCAGCTAGCACACAGCGTGAACCGTGAGGGGTCACGCGTGCTAACCCAAGCGCTACTAGAGAGTGTGCTGTGTCCAGTCAGACTGAGCTGGACGGTCGTCAGAGACAGACGTGTGAAAGCGGCTGAGAGTTGATGCATGTAGCGAAAGCTAGCCTGTTTGACAGCTTGAGATGGAGTGCATGTCTGTGTGACTTGTAAGTTGGAGTGCATTGATATCTTATATTGTATTGATGTATTGATTACTTGCACTGTTGTAATCCATTGTATATTGTAACTTGTGATTGCGCGAAGCGTGTATTGATTCACGATGTGTGCAGTGCGCGAATAAATAGCACGAAATATCTTATCGGCGGTTAGCCTTGTGTTGTTTAGATAGGATAATTAAGATCGTACTTTGTCAAGTGACGAGCCCTAATTCTTGCCCTAAGCAAGACTTTGACAGTACTGTAGAAGATGTAATTGTGTTAGACTTATTACATAAAGTCTCAATGACATAGGGGGTAAAGGGTGTGTGATTTAGCTGAGTGTGGTTGTGTGTTGTGGAAGAGTTCTACTTCTGTGAATCTCCGGTGCGCACATTCCTTGTCTTTCTATCATGTGCGAGTGTTTCAGTTGATGAAAGTGGAGAATTAGTATGTGGTTTTTTTATGACAATAGGGAGTTGGTATCAAAAGAGTACGGCGTTTTGAATTTTTTGAGATCGTGATAAGAGGGTTTAGGCGGATTGCTTATGTAGAGAAGAAGAAGTATTTCAAAAAGATAACCATATGTGTTATGATTATTATATATGTGTTAAATGTTATTGAGGTATAATAGATACCTATACAAGAGTTTTTGTAATAGGATATGTAAATAATATATGTTATGTTTTAGAGTCAGAAACGAAGAAGAAGTTCATAATGGTTTGCTATGTGGTACAATTGGGAGGAAATATTCACCTAAAATAGAGTTAGTTTGGGCCGGCTTAGAGAAATTATGGGAGGTAAGGAGAGAAGATGTAGGATAAAAGGGGTTAAGAGTTAAAGACTTTCGAAGGAAAAAAGTCTTCTCAAACATAGGGAGGTGTAGCAGAATGTAGGCGTGCAAGGCTACAGCACGCTTGAGCATCATGATGGAACGAGAAGAAAGATGCTCAAGTCGTGACGTGGCTTGTTGTTGGGTAATCAGTAAACACCTAGGACGAGGGAAGAGAAGTCGACATCATGATTGAATTGTTCTAGGATTTTGTATCGGCCATCATATTCAAATAAAGCCTGTTTTATATTAACCCAGCAGAATGTGTTAGTCCTCTCTGTATACTCTGGTACACTGCGACTCCTGAACAAACACATTCGCAACTAATATTTCCACCTTGATGGATTGTTACTAAGCATGATGACAACTTCAGCATTACGACAACGAGAACATGAATGTTGAGTTTAGTAGAGTTGAGTTAAGAACAGACATCACTGCACTCAGGACATTCCCGTATGTGCTCCGTCCCCTTGTTCAACAACCAGAGAAGAGTCATACTACTAGTCGTTCCCACCGCTATCTGAATTAATGTTCTCCTAGTCTTCTCTTTCGGTTTTGAGATCCTTCCAGAACCCCCGCCGATCCCCCGCAATCTCATTCTTTCCACATACGGATTCTCATTTTGGTTCCCCCGTTTTTTCTACCTAGTTCCACAAGCGCACGACCACCTCCCCCTTGTCCATAGACAATCTACCACCTAGAGATGCATTCCATGCTAGTCTATCAGCCTGTTCATTTTCTGCATCCCCGCATGGCCAGGGCAAAATATCCATACAATTCTCACAATCTATGACCTCTGAAGCGACGATAGCCATTCCATATGAAACATTCCTTTCTTCACCTAACTAAGCATACTCTTTGAATCCATGAACATGAAAGTACAAATATACAAAAAATATTAGTTAGTTAGTTACATATCCTTTACATTACGCAGCAGTCAACTCCAGCAATTTTTGGCTGTTTGTGATTCCTGGGCAGGTTTACGTTTAGTAGTTTGCCATTGCCGGCTTCGTGGCTTAGAGGTTATGACTTTTCTCCGTAATCTCGTATACTCTCGTGGGTTGACGTGATGACGATAAGAATCAGCGGTGGTTCGAATCGCATCAATGGCTTACGGGGTATGTTAGCCGGTCGCTCAGAAAGCAATGGCAAACTACTGAGCGTAATCTTGCCAAGAAATCAACATACAGCTGAAAGATGCTGGTGTTGACAGCTATGTCCTGTAAAGGATATGCAAAAAAAAAAAAAAATGTTTGCCATTACTTTCTGAACGAGTGACACTCATACCATTGTATGGAAACCAACACAAGGAGGCCTGCTTCTAAATCGACTGCAACTGTATTTCGAACGCGGTATGCGGGATTAAGAATTGCTTCCGTAACTTCTTCACCACATTCCCGTTGCTGTGAAGTTGGAACCACGACTAACGACTAACGACTTCACCACATTCCCGTTGCTGTGAAGTTGGAACCACGACTAACGACTAACGACTTCACCACAGAGCCGCCTTAAACAGTGAGAATAGTGAAAATACAATGTTTCATAATCATACGGTTATTCTGCGTTAAACAAGTTTAGAGGACCTCCTTTCCAAGCGGTATTGGCAAAAAAGTAAAAATATTTAAAACAATAACAGTAATGGACCCTTTGTCACATCTTAATACATATTGGTTTTATACAGGTAGCTCCATGTGCATACACCAGTCGATACTCAATAGTTGATATGATAAGTATCTGGGGGGACAGTTTCAGTTTGACAAAAATCCCCGTCTAGATAGTGATTCGAATACTAGACCACCGCGCCAGAAAGCAAGAATGCCAGTCACTTACCGTGACTCACCAAGTCTGCATTTTGAGGATATAATTTTGGGGATATTTTCCTGACTAAACACCTTATGGGTAATGCGCTTTAAAGCTGCCGCTGAGTACTTCCGCGATAATCTTCTAGTACCATTTTGTGATACACAGTTGTATATCAGATTGAAGTACACGAATTAATGCAGTTTTATAGAACACAATTACGGAAAACAAGGGAGATTTCGGTGACTATACTTTACCAGCACACAAATACAAGAAAATACAACTAAATGAAGTCAGTGTCTTCCACGTCTTTATATGTTGTGTTTTCTTTTATTTGTTTGCTGATGAAGGCTAGACGACGCATCTTCTTTGTTTTCAGTAATTGTGTTGTGTAAAGCTGCATTACGTCGTGTTTTTTTTTTTAAATATTGTTTACATTTTCACAGCTTTACTGCGGTTCCAGTAGTTGTATTCATTCCAGAACAGAAATTTGACCATTGAAGACCAATGGTAATTAAAACAAGCCAAAGTGAGGAAAATGCTAACATGTAAAAACTAAAAAAATACAATGGTGATCGATTGAAACCGCGAACCTTGACCACAGAGGCATATACGCACATGATGATGATGCAAAAGACACATCAGTCAAAAAACTGGAACAGTTGCATAATGATGTGGAAGTATGTAGAAAGCAAGCAGAGGCCACACCCAGCCAAGAGCACCACAATAAATTCCAGCATGCAAAAGCCAAATTTCAAAGGGCCAAGCTGCAGGCTAGACGGAAAAGCTGGCAGGAAAAAACAGAGTCTCTGAACTTTGAAAGAGACACAAGGAAATTGTGGAAGCTAATAAAACAACTTAACGATGAGGGCACAGGGAGAAACTCAAAAATTGCACTACATAAAGATGGAAAAATCTTAACAAGAAAGCAAGCAGCTGACCATTTTGCGGACTCATTCGCACAAGATAACAATATCAAAATCAGTCCAGAGAAACAACAAGAGATTCAAGAGAAACGGCAACATACAGGACAGAAGGAAATAGTACATGAGGTTCTGGAGGTACCCATCACAATCAGCGAACTGGAGCTAGCCATATCAAAACTGAAAATGAGAAAGTCACCAGGAGCTGATGGTATCTCCAATGAAATGATCAGGAACCTAGGAACAGAGGCCAAAGCAAAGCTGTTGCAGATCTTCAATAACAGTTGGACCTTAGGCAGTGTTCCACAAGCCTGGAGAGAAGCAATCATGATACCCCTCCTAAAATCAGGGAAAGATAGTTCCATTGCCTCTAGCTACAGACCAATTAGCCTCACCAGCTGTCTCTGCAAAACACTGGAGCGCATCATCAATCACAGACTGCAGTGGTACATTGAAAGTAAAAACATCCTTGTGCCACAGCAGGCTGGCTTTAGGCAGTGCTACTCTACGGAAGATCAGACAACCTACCTCTCTCAAGAAATTGAGGATGCATTCCAAGAGAAGAAGCTGGTGCTTGCGGCATGGATAGATTTGAAGAAAGCCTTTGACAAAGTCTGGAAAGAAGGTCTGATGAATAAACTGAGAAACTGCAAAGTCAATGGAAGAATGTACAAATGGGTGAAAGCATACTTGCACAACAGAAGAGCCCGAGTACAGATAGACGGACTAAAGAGCAAGAAAGTACTACTGCGTCACGGTGTTCCCCAGGGCGGAGTCTTGTCCCCCACACTCTTTCTAATCTTCATCAATGATCTCGTTGCTAATCTACCGCATGGAATTAAAGCCGCAATGTATGCCGATGACCTGGTTCTATGGAGCACAAATGAACATGCATCAGTGGCCACCAGATTACTACAAAGAGCTGTAGATACATTTGTTGCATGGGCAAATAGATGGTGTGTCAGCATAAACACTGACAAGTGCAGCACCACCCTATTTACCCTTTCTCCAAAACAAAAGGCAGGGACCATCCAGATAAATGGAACACCCCTACGAGAAGATAAAGAACCAACATACCTTGGAGTAACATTTGATGGCAGGCTGACATGGAGAAAGCACATCAACAAAGCAGTAGCAAAAGCCAGAAGGAAAATAGCCATCCTGAGAAAGCTAAGTGGAACCACATGGGGAGCCAGTGGGAAAATACTTAGCAAAGTTTATCAACAGAGCATACGACCACACCTGGAATACGGGTCAACTGCATGGTGTTCGGCATCAAAAACCACACTACAAGAGCTGGACAAAGTGCAAAATCAAGCACTTAGAGTCACCACAGGAGGGATGAGATCAACCCCTATAGTGGAAATGGAGAAGATGGGGAGGACACAAGCACTGAGTGAGCGCAGAGATACGAAAACGCTAATACAAGCAGAAAAGTTCCTCAGCTTGCCAGGCCACCCTATGAAGAACAGATTTGAAAACCTAGCTATGGGGCGGTTGAAAAGAAGTAGTTTTATCCACCAGGCCAAACGACTCTGCAGAGAAACCACCGATCTGCCCACAGTTGGTATCCCCCTAACAACTATTCCAGAGCGAACTCCATGGAAAGATGAGCATAGACTATCATTACAAATCCAGACAAAAGTGAGAGGAATATTTGACAAGGAAGAACAGAACAGTGTGCAGCGCAGAACAGCCACTCTCAGCTTCCTTGATGAAGAATACCCACAGGACCTCTGGATCCGAGTCTACACAGATGGGTCAGCACAAAATGCTGTTCGAAATGGAGGAGCGGGAGTGTACATAGAATACCCAAATAATACCTAGGGACACAGCTAGAGTACCGACAGGAAAGTACTGCCATAACTACGATGCTGAAATTGAGGCAATCAAGATAGCAACAGAGAAATTACTAAATACCAGCAATGGTACACAACCTGTGGTGCTATTGACAGATGCAAAATCAGTACTCGAGGCGCTCCTGTCTGGGAAATTGCCAGTACTAAGGACACTACTTTCTGAACTTAGCAGTCAGCATAAGGTCACCATACAGTGGATACCATCCCACTGTGGAGTACCCGGGAACGACAGAGCTGATCAATTGGCTAAGGAAGGAGCCAAAGAAGAACAGCCTGATGTGCCAGTACATACCACCAAAAGAAAAGAATGATCAAATCAGTCAGAAAGCCACCAAAACCTGCTCAAGATGACTACCACGTTATGGAAACAAGTCATTATTCTGCGCCTCAAAACAGGGCACAATAGATTACGCAACCACATGTATACAAAATTCAAGATTGGTGAAACAGCCATGTGTACATGTGGATTGGCGTCGCAGACAACAGAGCACATACTCCAAGACTGCCCAAAATATAACATATCTAGGCAAACCTTCTGGCCTAGAGAGACGACAGTGGAAGATAAACTCTATGGACCGCTGTGTGAACTGAAAAAGACAGTTCAATTCATACAAGAGACAGCACTGCAGTTATAGACATATTTCAAGCGAACGAAAGAAGAAGAAGAAGAAGTCAAAATGTTTACCAAGGAATTTGGAATTCCTTATTGCTGAAACACATAACTGGTTCTCCAAATCATCTGTCAGACAACAGCAATATAATAATTTATATAAAGCATTAAATGATAGTTCCTCACCACTGAAAATTCTGTCATATTGCAAAACTAGATGGTTATCAATTCAACCAACTGTTGAAGTAATCGTGAACCGATGGTTGGAGTTGAAATAACTTCGAAATAACAAGACAAAATGAAAAGTGCTACACAGCTGAAATACTATATGGAATGTACAGTGATGAAAAATATTTGGCATTCCTTCTCTTTTCACTACCCCTTTTAAGTGAAGTGAAAAAGTTAATAAACTATTTGAATCTCAAAATGTTGATAAAGTTAAATTACTTGACGATCTCATTTTGCTATTTCACTCAGTTGGTAAAAGACTTATATTGCCAACTTGTAAAGCTGACTTGTTCCCTTGCACTATAGATTTGGCTCCCAAGCCATACCTGGGATAACAAATCGAATAAAAAAATGATGGTTTAAAAACAAAAGGACTGTTAACAGAAAATGAAGAGAACAACTTAAGAAAGCGCTGTCAAGATTTTCTTGTCTCATTATTCGATCAACTGAAGCAGAGACTTCCTGAAAATTTAGATGCATTGAAAAATATTTCACTCTTTTCTATTAACAACATACCTCAGCCAGTAAAGGACATACCTAAATATTGTCAAGTTATTAAATTTTTAGGGGCCACTGATAATAGTATGGCGGAAGCAGAATATTAGTTAACAAAAATAAATTTGGTTGACTGGACAAGAAAAACAGAAACTGAAGCTTTTTGGAGTGAAGTAAGACAATTTAAAGATATCTCAGGTAACAGTCCATTCTGTGAGCTCTTTGAATGTGCGATGTCTGCCATGATACTACCCCATTCAAATGCTGATGCGGAAAGAGTTTTCAGTACTGTGAATTATACAAAATGTAAACTAAGAAACAGGATGAAACTTGATCTCTTAAATGCTATATTGACAATAAGATTTGGCCTGATGAGAGCAGGAAAATGCTGTTCAACTTATCAGCTCCCTGATCGTGTAATAAAAGACATTGGAACAGCTAAAGCATACCAGAGTCATTTTGAATCTGAAGCTTCAACTTCATCATCCAAGCTAAGTGCATCTTGTGAGACAGGCATCAGTGAAGATGAGGACATGATTCTATAGGTAAGCCACATCAATTTTCTTTTTAATGTTGCATATCCCTTACAGGATGGTGCAGTCAACATCAGAATTTTTCAGCTGCTGTTGATGTACAAGGCAAGATTACGCTCAGTAGTTTGCCATTGCTTTCTGAGCGACCGGCTCACATACCCCTGTAAGTTACCAGCGCAGCTCGAACCGCTGTCGGTTCGGGCGCAGCTGCGTTACTCACGAGAATATACGGGATTACAGCGATAGCCGTAAACTTTTCGCCAGGGAGAGCGGCAGTCACATCAATACATATGTAATTTCTTACTTTCTCAATCTGGATATTTTTCCTAGATACTTCCCAACGACATCTAGATATTTATGGATGTTTTTTTGGGCCGTTTCTAGATACTTTATGTCCCAAAAAAAGTGGCATCCCTGATCAGCACATCCCTTACTGACTGGCTGAGATTAAGCATAGGTTGATTCGGTTTTCTTCATATGTTTTAGGTATTTCATTGTCAGTTTCAAGCAACTTCCCAGCGGTAATCAGTAACATACAGTCAACAAATAAGTGCAGCCAGTAGCTATTAACTATACTCTGTCTATGAATGACAAATTACAGGTAACAGATATTCTTTCACCTTTGATAGGTTGAAAATGAAAATTGTCTTCTTGCGCGTTCACTTTCATGTCTAACATTTGCTGGAAGCAATCTGCTGCGTGAAACTTCGAAATTAAACGAACGATTCTGTAACAACCTTGTTCGATCTTTTTTCCCCCCACAGCAACTGTTCCAGGGTTGTACGAGTAAAATTACTGCAGTTAGTCATGTTGAATTTGTTATCCGTTCGCTTCATGGAAATGGTGCAATAATTTAAATCTTCGTTTCGATTAAGAAACGCATGTACAAAGTAAATGCCTTTAAAATTATTATAAATGGACATTTCACTATCCAGATAAGGTAACATACATTTAACTGAAGAGAAACTCTTCCAGTATATTGATCTATGAGCAAATTAAAAATATATAACATATTAAAATAGTCAGTTATCTAAGATCTTTATGTATTTATACCTGTTATCTATGTCCGTGATATGGCATTGGAAGAAGATTCACACATACATTATGTTCAAAGCTTTGCCTCTAAGTGCCTAGTTCTTCAAGTGCTAAGTTCCAGAAAAGTATACCAAGCATTCAGTACGCTGGTTTAACCTGATCAATATAGTCCTGTTTGCTTTACAATTCGGTAACTGAAATTCACACAACGTGAACGAGAAGCTTGAACTTGTTAGGCGGAACAACGTTAATTCATTCAAAATTATCACCATGAGTAACTTCACACATTACAGTGAGCTAGCGGAACACAGTGATATAATTAGCGACGAAGTCATTTCCCACATCATGTTTTCTTTGGTTGTTTTGGTAAGCTCGTTTGTATCTTTAGTTGGAACAGTGACCAATTCCATCAACATGGTCGTGTACTTCAAGCAAGGTTTGAGAGACAGTGTCATCATTCAATTCTTCTCGCTGTCAATCGCAGACTGCATATTCTGCATATTTGTTGTAGCAACATCAATCAGCGTGTTGTTCAGTCAAGTTTACCCTACTGCCACTGTTCTGGACCCCTTTTCCTTTTCATACTTCATATCACAACTCAGGGAGAAAGTGTATTCTCAATCAGTAATCATAACAATGTTTTTGTCTGTTGAGAGATGCCTTTGTGTTGTTCTTCCTTTTGCCGTGAAACACATGTTTACCAAGTCTCGGTCAGCTGCTGCTGTTGTGTGTACATCCGTTTTCCTAGGAGCACTACTCATTCCAGATTATTTAACAGAAGGGCTCGCATGGATGCACGACATCAGGTTTAACTCCACGCGCCTTTTATTCTGGCATGCAGAAGACAGGATTAAATTCGAAATTGTTAAAAACATCATGTTAGCTGGAGTATTGCCTGTTTTGCTTGTGTGACTAGCATCATTTGCGCTCTAGTTATGATTGTCAGGATCAAAATGTCCACAGAGTTTCGTCAGTCAAACATCTCAACCACCGCATTTTCACACGCCTCAAAGCAAACACACAAAAGCATCACAGAGCAAGCAAACACTTTTAATACAATTGTAATGCGCAATACTATTTTAATAAACAGAGACGCTAAGATAACAAGGACGATAATCGTTGTTGATGTGATATTCATCATATGTAATATTCCAAGGTGTATGATTCTTGTTACAACAGTCCTAGAATTATACACATCAGAGTTCAGTCTTCACGAAGCTGGCGAGTATCAGAATGTCTCTACTGTAATTAACGCAGTTTGTTACGTTATGGAAACTTTCAATGCTTCGGTTAACTTTTTCATTTACCTCGTTTCTAGTTCCAAATTTAGATCAGTGTGCAGAAACATGTTCTGAAATTTCATATATTTCACAAAAGATTGTTAGTCATGGAGCCTGTTATGTTGTATATAAAGTTAGTTGCAAATCCTTTACAGGAGGTCGAAGTCAACCCCATCATTTTTGTCTGTTTGCGATGTCTTGGCAAGTTTACGTTCAGTAGTTTGCCTTTGCTTTTTGAACCACCAGCACTCATACTATTGTATGAAAACCAACGGAAAGCGGTTTCCTGCCAAATCCCCCTCAGCTGTGTTTCGAACGCGGTACGCCTAATTGTGTCCGTAACGCCTTCGCAATAGAGCGGGCATGTTGCATATAGGAATGTAGAACCAGTGATGGTGTTAATTCCTGATGGTGATCTTGAATTTAACTTTCTCGTTTACCTCGTTTCTAGTTCCAAATGTAAATCAGTTTGTAGATCATTTTCTGAAACTTCAAATACTTCACTAAAGATGTTAGTGTTGGAGCCCGTTATGTTGTACATAGAAATGTAAAATCAATTATCGTGTTAATTCCTGATCGTGATCTTGACCATTACTGCTTGTTTTCTGCCTGTGTGATAATCATCTTAAAGGGAGTAAGACAGGGTTGCATTCTCTCTCCATATCTATCCAACATTTATACAAAAATGTAATGAAAAATATCAGAATGAAGAGACCAGGGACAAGTTTGATCCATTCGTTATTGATGGAGACCCAGTTCAAAACTTTAGGTATGCAGATGACAGTCCTCCTGTCAAACAGCGCTAATGGATTAGAAGAGCTGATTTCTGTCTGTACATAATACAGAATAAATCAAACTCTTCTCTGAACTTAAGCAAATCGACATCAATTTTCACGGACAAAATTACACACTAACTAAAAATCATAACCATGAAGTAAGAAAGTTAACTTGTCACAAACTTTGAATATCTTGGCGACAAAATCAACAACATTGGCTGCGTGGTACTCGCTGGATAACCGGATCGAGGAGGCAGCAAGATGTCCCAGATATTATATTGAATATATGCCCTCTTAGTAGATACGGCAAATTGAAGTACTTGAGAATCACCTTTGACAGGTGTATGTCTTTTAAGGAACGTGTGGAGGCTTTGGTGGTGAAGGTGTAGGACTTAATGCGGGGTGGAGCAGAGGATGCTTTACAGGGTTTTTCCGCAGTTAATAATTTCTGTCATTGAGTATGGTTTGGAGCTGCTGACAGCGTCAAAGAGCCAGCTTGAAAGGTTGGAGTGCATACAGAATGCTGCCATGCGGATAATCCTGGGGTGCACAAAGGTCATACCAATTATATGCATGAGGCATATCCTGGCGCTACTAACAATGGTGGATGGGCATGGGTCCCTCAAACCAAATGATACCTGGGAGTTGCTGCAGATTGGGATCAACTCCTGCATGCAGCCATGGATTTGGTCAAGGCAAGTCCTGAATGGCACAGGCAGAAATATCTATGCGCCAGATGTGTGATCTAGAGACCATTGATCGTGAAAAAGAGTGTGGGTTAAAGTACCAGAAGACATAACGGAGTGCACAATGTAATAGTGACACTCGGTCGTGAGTGCAGAGAAAGGGCAGCGGGTCGCACAGAGGTTGAGGTGCAACAACTGATCCAGAGTAACACACATCGAGGTGATTGAGTCATCTACACCGATGGGTCAGTAGTGAGAAACAGACGTAGTGGTTGGGGTTTAATCGCGAAGGCTACTGGAAGATGCTTGAAAAAGGAGAGTGGCATATGCGACTACGACATCCAGCTTGAGAATGGAGGTGGAAGAAGGAACATCGGCATTCCGTTGGTAAGAGGAGACCACTACAACACACATTACATTCATTAGGGACTCAAGAAGTATGCTAAGTAAGGAGGAGAAAGGAACGTTTCGTGTGGAATGGCTATCCTCGCTTCAGAGGTCACATACTGTGAGAATTGTATGGATTTCTTTTGCATTGGCCATGCTGGAGTGAGGAGGAATGAACAGGCTGATAGGCTGGTAGGAAATGCATCTCTTCGTGGTAAATTGCCCATAGACATGTGCTGGTGTACAGACAGGGCAGGGATAGGGAAAGTGTGGCTAAAGACTTACATATGGCAGTAAACAGGGTGGCGGAGTGGTGCAGGGACGCAGGAGCCGTTATAAACCCAGACAAGGCATCGGTTGTGTGGTGGTACTCCCTGGATAACCGAATTGTGAAGGCAGATGTCCCATGCTTTATATTGAATGGATTTCCTCTTAGCAGAAAGAGAGAGAGAGAGAGAGAGAGAGAGAGAGAGAGAGAGAGAGAGAGAGAGAGAGAGAGAGAGAGAGAGGGAGAGAGAGAGAGGAGAGAGAGAGAGAGAGAGAGAGAGAGAGAGAGAGAGAGAGAGAGAGAGAGAGAGAGAAAGAGAGAGAGAATAAATTGAAGTACTTGGGTATCACATTTGACAGGAGTCTTTGGTGGTGACTAAATGCACTAAGGGCAATGGTAGCAACCGGGGTAGAGCAGAGGATGCTTTACATGCTCTTTCATCAGTTAATATTATCTGTCACTGAGTATAGTTTGGGGCTGCTGGCAGTATCAAAGAGCCAGCTTAACAAGTTGAAGCGCATGCAGAATGCGGCCATGCGGGTGATCCTGGGGTGCACAAAGGACACACCAATTATATGCATGAGGCATATCCTGGCGCTGCCAACAAAGGCTGATAGGCATAGGGTCGCTAAAGTCAAATGGTACCTGAGAGTTGCTGCATGTAGGGATCACTTCCTGCATGAAGCCATGAATATGGTCAAGGGTCATAGACTAAGACCAAGCAGGCCCTGGATGGCGCAGGCAGATATATCTATACGTCAGGTGTGTGATCTAGAGACCATCAATCGTGAAACAGAGTGGATTGAAGTACCCGAAGACATGACGGACTGGCACAATGTAATAGTGACACTGAGTCGTAAGCGCAGAGAATGGGCAGCGGACCGCACAGAGTTTGATCCAGAGTAACACACATCAAGGTGACATAGTGATCAATACTGATGGGTCAGTGGTGAGAAACAGACGGAGTGGTTGGGTTTCATTGCAAAGGCTGATGGACGATTCTTAAAAAAAGGAGATTCTGGCATATGGAGCTGCGACCTCCAGCATTAGAATGGAGGTGGAAGCAGTCATAGCGGCATTCCGTTGGTTAGAGGAGACCACTGCAACACACGTTGTCTTCATCACGGACTCAAGTAGTATGCTTAGTATGGTGGAGAAAGGAATGTTTCGTGTGGAATGGCTCACCTCGCTTCATAGGCCACAGATTGTGAGAACTGTATGAATATTTTGCCCTAGCCATTAGGGAGTGCAGGGGAATGAACAGGTTGATAGGCTGGCAGGGAATGCACCTCTTGGTGGTAGATTACTTAGGGACAAGGGGGAGGCGGTCGTGTGCCTGTGGGACCAGGTGGAGAAGGTGAGGGAACAGACTGAGAACCCATATGTGGAAAGGATAAGATTGCGGGTGATAGGCAGGGGTTCCGGTAGAATCTCAAAACTGAGAGGGAAGACCAGGAGAACTTTCAATCAGATAGCGGTAGCAACGACTAGTAGTGTAACTCTTCGCTGGCTGTTAAACAAGGGGACGGAGCAAGTATGGGAATGTCCTGAGTGCAGTGATGTTAGTTCTTAGCTGAACTCAGCTCAACACAACATACCTATGGACAAGGGAGGGTGGGTGGTTCCGAAAATGGAGGATAGTCATTTAAATGGTTAAAGCCTCTGGATTGTTTATGCTCGTGGCTACCGTTTGCATTTGCATTGTCCTCATGTTGCACTGGAAGTGTATGGTTCCGTCGCCCTGCTACTGAGTTGAGCGCGTGGCGCGACACTGTGAGCTGTGAATTTCGTGTGATATGCTTTTACATCTGTCCGCGATTGTTTGTAGCGGGAACTGCATGTACGGGAAAATGGCGACTGGCTATATCGCAACACGGACTGGTTTTGCCTTATGCAGTAATATGTGGCTACTGGTTTTCTAGTGACTGCCGCTTCCATCGTAGATGAACTGTATTTTTCGTGGAGGCCTTTTGTGTTGACATTCTGGCGGTGGCATTATGCACATTGTACCTGTGCGGGCTGTTGGTTTGTCGAGACTCCTGCCTGCTCCACATTTTACATGTCGCAGTGAGGATCATTTTGTGAAATATTCACTAGCACAGGAACGGAGCATAATGGGGACAACCCGTTGCTGTAAAGTTGGAACCGCGACTAACTAACTAATTAAGGGATAGGTGGTCGAGCGCCTGTGGGGCCACGTGGAGAAACCGTTGTGGGGGGGGGGGGGACAGAGTGATAACCCGTATGTGGAAAGGATGAGATTGCGGGGGATTGGGAGGGGTTCTGGTAGAATCTCAATACTGAAAGGGAAGACCTGGAGAAATTTCAATCAGATAGCAGTAGGAACGATTAGTAGTATGACTCTTTGCTGGCTGTTAAACGAGAGGATGGAGCACGTATGGGAATGTCCTGAGGCCAATGATGTTGATTCTTAGCTCAAATCAACTCAACTCAATCAACAATAATGGGGACTGTTCAAACGAAGTTAGACGCGGCTGACCATAGCAAGGCAGAGGTTGAACGGTGTTAAGACCCTATGTCTTCACATCAGTAAACGGGTTTAGGTTAAGTTTGTAAAATCATGCGTCTTTCCTGGGATTGCATATGAATATGAGTTATGGGCCATTTCGCAATTACTACAGAAGAAAACTGGGGCTTTCGAGCTCAACTGTTACGTAACAATTCTTAGAATATCGTGGACCAATGCCATGTCTTTACTAGGGGTTGATTAATGAAAGAGCTCGTTGCATTATGGCAGTTCTCTTCTCCCTGGGGGACCTCGCTCACTTGCTGACAGATGCTCAGAATATACTTAACAGAAAGCTCACCTCCAGCTCATTGAATGTTTATTCGCAATATCACCACGTTAGGCTCCAGCAGTCAACCATGCAGTTACTACACTTTTAGTGCTTATGCCTTTACGTCATTCCGCGGCAGGCCGTCTAACCCTTGCCTATTGGTCTTCAATGTCTATGCTGTTTACGCTGGTGGTGTCTTTACTGCTCGCCACAGAACTGGGTGAAGCCACGGATAACTTGAACTATTGATAACTGTCAGTGAACAACTTACGGTTTAGCTCTACTGTTGGGATGATCAATCAGTTCTAGTCTCACTGCAGTTACTAGCTCGCTGACGATATAAATGACTGGTGTACCGTTCTCTGTCTGTACTTCTTGATGTTACAGGTTTGAAGTCGTCAGTAGCTCGTAACTGGATATTTAGGAGAGTGGTTGTTAGGCATGTGCTCCCCCCCCCCCCCCCCTTTACGACCGCCGGATTGCTACGTTCACACAGATTTTCTGACTGAAAATCGCATCTTCCAGTCGGGGATGTCTGCGACGCGTTAACAAATGAATTGTGTGAAGTCGGAAGGTCACACCTCTCCGTTCCCGTTTTCTTTGCGGTAACGTACGATTTTCCAACCTTTCATGGAAGCCAGACTTTGCTTATTTGTTGGCGCGCACTTAGGCAAAAGCTCTGCCGCGTGATGACGTTCTATTGTTATATTTTTTTCAGTCCTTGTGGGATTTTATTCCTTTGTTATTGAATGAGCTATACATTATGATGCTGCCGAGGCGCTTCGTCACAA
The DNA here is from genome assembly GCA_014155875.1 of Cepaea nemoralis. Lineage (NCBI taxonomy): Eukaryota > Metazoa > Mollusca > Gastropoda > Stylommatophora > Helicidae > Cepaea > Cepaea nemoralis. The sequence goes on along the minus strand of JACEFZ010005230.1, from coordinate 70,858 downwards.
GGACATATTTTTGAATGACACTTATGCCGAAAGGTCTGCCGATTAACGTTACAAACTGCCTGATATTGTCCAATATCCTTTAACAGACTTTGATATTTCCTTTATACAATATAATTGCTACACCTATTAGCCTTTCCTCTTCCTCGGAATATATAATCTTAAAATCTTTCTCTGTCCTAATCCTTGACCTTTTTCATCTTGTCTCACACATCCATAGGATATTAATATTCTCTCATCCCATTTCCTGTTTGATGTTATCCAATCTTCCATCTGCGCTTCAATTACTAACATTCCATGTTGCCAAATTCAATATTGCTGTCATATTGTGACTTTCTGTGATTTGACGAATCATCATGAATATGGCATCTTTAAAGAAGATAGTTTGCCACAGTGAGATTGTATCCACTGTATGGTGACCTTAAGCTCACTGCCTAGTTTAGAAAATAATGCCCGTAGTACTGGCAATTTCCTAGACAGGAACACCTCAAGTACAGTACTGATTTTGCATCCGTCAATTGCACCACAAACTGTGTACCATGGTTACCAAGGTGATTCCCTGGATTTCTGTTTCATAGTTTTGGCAATACTTCCCGGTTGGTACCCTGGTCGTGTCCCTAGTATTATTTTCGTAGTCTGTGTGCACTCCCGGTCAGGGCCGGATTTAGACTTGATAAGGCCCTAAGCTATTTGAAATATGGGGCCCTTTATAACTCCAGATATTCTATGTCAGTGACAAATTGTTCACTCGGACAATATTTTTGGGACCCCCCACTTTCTTGGGGACCCCAAGCTATAGCTTGTGTAGCTTATACGTAAATCCTGCACTGCTCCCGATCCTCCATTTCGAACAGCTGACTCATATGGGTAGACACGGATCCAGAGGTCCTCTGGGTATTCGTTATCAAGGAAACTGAAAGTAGCTGTTCTGCGTTGTACACTATTCTGTCTTTTTCTTGTCGAACAATACTTTCACTTTTGTCTGGAGGTGAAGTGGTCATCTATGTTCCTCTTTCCATGGAGTTCATTTTGGGATAGTTTTCAGTGGGCCCCAACTGTGGGCAGATCAGTGGTTTCTCTGCAAAGTCGTTTAGCCTGGTGAACAAAACTGCTTCTGTTTAATCCATCCCATAGCTAGGTTTTCAAATGTGTTCTTCATAGGGTCGCCTGGCATACCGAGGAACATTTCTGATAGTATAAGCGTTTTCGTATCTCAGCGCTCTATCAGAGCTTGTGTCCTCTCCATCTTCTCTATCTCCACTATACGGGTTGATCTCTTCCCTCGCGTGGTGGCTCTAAGTAGCTTGATTTTGCACCTTGTCTAGCTCTTGTAGTGTTGTGTTTTATGCTGAACACCACGAAGATGACCCCTACTCCAGGAGTGGTCCTATGATTTGTTGATAAACAAGGCTAAGTATTTTTGCACTGGCCCCATATGTGGTTCCACTGAGTTTTCTCAGGATTGCTATGTTGCTACTGCTTTGTTGATGTGCATTCTCCATGTCAGTCTGTTATCAAATGTTTCTACAAAATATGTTGGTTCTTTAGGAGTATTCCATTTATCTGGATGACACCTGCCTTTTATTTCGGAGAGAGAGAGAGAGAGAGAGAGAGAGAGAGAGAGAGAGAGAGAGAGAGAGAGAGAGAGAGAGAGAGAGAGAGAGAGAGAGAGAGAGAGAGAGAGAGAGTAAATAGAGTGGTGCCGCACTTGTCAGTGTTTATGCTGACTCACCGTCTATTTGCCCATGCAACTAATGCATCTACAACTATTTATAGCGATCTCCTGGCCACTGATACATGTTCTTTTGTACTCCTTAGGATCCGGTTATCAGCGTACATTACCATTTTAATTTCATGTGGTAGTTCGACAACATTAACATTGCTTTAGATTTAGAACATTTTGGGAGAAAGGACTCCACCACGGGCAGAACCGTGGCGCAGTAGTACATTCTTACTCGGGCTCGTCTGTTGTGCAAATTTGCTTTCGCCCATGTGTACATTATTCCGTTCACTTTATAGTTTCTCAGTTTCTTCATCAGACCTTCTTTCCAGACTGTGTCAAAGGCTTTCCTTAGATCTATCTTCTCTTGGAGTGCATCCTCAATTTCTTGATAGAGGTAGGTTGCCTGATCTTCCATAGGGTAACTGTCACATAAAATCTTGAAAGTTGTCGATCAATGAAAATATGTCGCGCCCAGTGTCTGCAAGCAGCCGTCAATTCTTTGATGTGTTGTTGATCGAGGAAGGACTGTCGTGCCATAAGTCTGCTGGTGGCAGCTATCCTTTTGATGCGGTAGACGGACTGTCTGGATGTAGGTCGGCAGGATCTTTTGTTGTGGGGACAAGAATTCTCTAGATTACAGACCGGTAAGACTTTTTGAAGTACCGGAGACAAATTCCCACATGAAAGGGACAACCAGTCAGTTGTTGACATTAAGTCGGAAAAACGGAAAGGAAAAATAGCTTCTAGACTTCTAGTGTCTAGACAGTTTTGTGACGTCACTCAGACCCAGTATTAAAACCGTAGGGATTAAACAACTTTGACGGTAGTCTACCAAAAGTTGTGAAACGATACGGACGTGTGCAATATTCCTAGTTTGTTTCTAGAGAGAGACTATAGTGTCTAATGTTGATTTGCATCGGCGGACATTTAACCATTGTGTTATTCAATAGTCTCAATTACAAGCAGGAATAAATATATGGTATTTAATTAATTAAATAAACCTACATTAGATTATTCTTAGGAATCGAGTGTAGTAATGTGCGTTGATAGGAAGTATTATAATGGAGGGGAGGGGGATGGAGGAAATGTCAAATGGTAGGATCTTCCAGTAGGGCATCTGCTGGGTTTCTGCCTTTTTCCTTTAGTCTTTCCTTGTCTTACCATGACTCAGACCGAGGTGATGAGCTCCTCGGCCTTATGACAGAGTTTAGTTCTCTGTTATATTCCTACACTCACCTAATAAAGGTCGGAATCGGGTTGCTCTCACCAGGTGTGTTCTCTCTTCAACAGGTTCCGCTAGATGTTACCACCAACTAGAAGAAAGTCATGGCTCGAGTATTGAAGGCAGAGTTTACTGAGAGGCTTTTGCACTGGGCCCATAACCCAGAGGGTCTGCAGGAACCTGACCTCTGCTGAGCAGGAAACGATAATTATATATGTTTCCTAAGTGATAGTTTACATCACAAGAAAATAAAGACACTGACAGTAACACCTGTACCAAGCACACTAGTAGATGTAAATACCTGGTACATCAACATTGTGAATTCCTATCATTACCAATTAATTACCAATTAACAATATGTGTTACAATTGGGGAATTCATAGAAACAGTTAAATACTAACATTTAGTTTTACAAAGTGACAGTAACATTATTTTTTAGGATTCTCTGATCACAGAACATTTATGAACAGAGTAGTTACACTGTGTGTGTTAGATTGATGATCAATATTGGACTGTTTCCACTATTGATGACCAAGCATCTGGATTGTCCAAGAGCTATCGGAGGAAGTCGACACTTGGCCTGAGAGACACATCATTTGAGTGAGGTCTTCTGTCCATCATATATGGTGCTGTTGTGTGGCCAGTGCAGTGATGACACAGACTTTGCTCCTGAGCTATTCGGTCTGATTCTACATACACACTAGATTATACGACAGACATTCTACACATACACTTTTCACATCCCTGACACTTTTCTCTATTAAACTAATTTGTGTTTTTGTTAGAGCCAGAGTTGTGTAGTGTGTTTTGGGAAAAAGAATGAGAGGGGGCTTGGTTCAGTGGTAAGAGAGAGAGAGAGAGAGAGAGAGAGAGAGAGAGAGAGAGAGAGAGAGAGAGAGAGAGAGAGAGAGAGAGAGAGAGAGAGAGAGAGAGACTGACGGGGTGTTGTGGACAGAAATCAAGAAGATTCTCAAGATATTGATATGGGGTTAAAAGAATGTCGGTGTTGATTCCCCTCACCCCAGGGACACAACATATAAATAATACGACATTACTGAGGGCTCGACACGGGATATCTCGACACGGGATATCTTGACACGGGATTGCCTGACACGGGATATCTTGACACGAGATCACCTGACACGGGATATCTCGACACGGAACGGTGATATCAGATTAATGAGGATCCATCTAGGGTGAGTGTGGATAAGAGTTAAGACACATATCTTACCTGTTCACACTTAACACGTCTATATAGGTATTTGGTCCTAATTCTACTCTTGTTATTGAGAGATTGTTTTGTGTTGTGCTGTGTGGTGTTAAATATATAGATAAAATTTAACTAGTAAATATCTATATATTGTTTAGAGAAATTTACACTCAACCTGCTGACACACCTCTCTGAGCCATGGCCACTCCTAAACTAGATATGGCGGAACTAAGGGAAGGGGGTAAGGAATGTGCTTATCGGGTTCTGCACTAACAGATTACATACAGGAGGTGTAGAGAGATTTTCGTCAAGCAGAAAGGGAAGATTGGAAGGCCGAGATGGAATTGAGAAAGATGGAGTTAGAAACTAAGAGAATAGAAGCTGAACAAGCCACTAAAAGGTTAGAACTGGAAGCTGAGCAAGCTGCTAAGAAATTTGAAGCTGAGCAGGCTGCTAAGAAACTTGAAGCTGAGCAAGCTGCGAAGAATCTTGAAGCGGAGCAAGCTGCTAAGAGATTGGAAGCTGAACAAGAAGCTCAGAAAAGGGAGCATGAAAACCGAATGCGGGAACTCGAGCTTAAGAGACAATCTAGTGGGGAAACTGAGGGAGCCGTGGGAGGCTCCTCTCTTCCTGGCTCAACCCCAGTGGGTGGACATAGCTACCATGCTATGAAGTTTCATTTGGCTATCTACGAAGAAGACAAAGAGAAGATCGACCAGGACTTACAACTCTTCGAGGCCATGTCTGTTGCTATGGGTCTGGATCGTGACAAATGGTGTCTTAAGTTGTCCCAGGGATTACGCGGGACAGGTTACGAGGTTTATTCCAGCCTGCCGCCAGGACACGAGAACAATTACGATGAACTCAAAACGGCTGTGCTGAAACGTTTCGAAGTTACGTCACATACCTACCGGAAAAAATTTCGAGCAGCGAAACGAGAACCGGGAGAGTTGTTTGCCGCCTACAGTCTGCGTCTGAAATCCTATCTCCATAAGTGGATGGATTTCTCGGCTGAGTTCTCGCATGACTATGAGAGTCTGGAAGAGTTCATGACAGTCGAGCAGATGCGAAAGCAAATGTCTAAACCTCTCAGGACATTCTTGGGAGAACAAGGGGCGGAACGTATTGATATCGTGACGAAATTGGCAGAAGGGTTTGTCGAGGTACATGGGGAGGCGGGAGAAAACCTTTCCACAAACACCAAAGGTCAGGAGAAACATGACCGAAAAAAATCCAAAAGCACGGGAACTAAGACAGTGGAACCATATGTTAAAAATTCAGAGGAGAGTTTGGAGAAGACGAAGGAGGGAAGCAAGAGCACCTCGAACTCTTCACCAAAAAGACTGTGGACGGAGAGATGGTGTTCGACTTGTAAGTCACCCTCTCACAATACGAGGGAATGCAAATCGAAGGCTAAGAGCCCTCATTTCGCGGCACGTCAAGTGGCTCCAAAGGAGGTTGCCACTGAAAATGCTGAGGTCGACAAGGAGGCTCACAACCAGGAGAGCTCACCAAAGTCCGACACGAGAAAATCTAGGACAGGGAAATGGTGTAAACACTGCAGGTCGAACACGCATAATGCTAAAGACTGCAGGGTTAAGTCAGGAGACTCTCATTTCGTCGTGTGCCGAATGGAACCTAAGGTGGAGTCCACCGAAGAGGTCGAGCCCGAGGAAGAGACTCCAGACCAGGATAAGCCACCTGTAGTGAAATTGATAGAGGTTAACGGCCGACAAGTTGAGTGTCTATACGACACTGGACTGGACGGGGAGGCCGTGATTTCTGCGGATCTGGTACACCCAGAACAATTCACAGGTGAGACCATGGAGATACAGCCTGCACAGAAGAGTGCTGTCGCCATGAAGTTGCCAATCGCCAAAGTGGAGATTCGGTCAAGATATGTCACCGGCACAATCAAGGCCGCTGTATTGACCGATCCCATTTTCCCCGTCATCCTCGGTTGCCGGTATGTCTTTCTGGGAATGCCCAGGGAGCCAATCCATATGGGAGCAATTCAGACTCGCTCTCAGACGAGAACTGATCAGGCAGAAGCAATTGTCACTAACCCACTGCTGGGGGAGTTGCGAACTGCCCAGAGTGAGGATGCAACCTTACGTCCTTGCTACAAGAAGCTGCAGAGAAGTGCTGATCCACCAATACGGGGGCAGTACTACATGAAGAATAGGATACTCTACAGGAGAGCCGGAAGGGGAGAAAACTTACACGGTCAGTTGGTGGTTCCGAAGGCCTACCGTTCCCAGATTCTTCATATGGGGCATACCATCTCATTTAGTGGGCATATGGGTATTGCCGCCACCATGCAGCGAATTTCCTGCCATTACTATTGGCCGGGAATGACCGGTGATGTGCGTCGGTATGTGAAGTCATGCCCTGAGTGCCAGAGGGTGGCACCGAAACACTGGACAGCGCCGGTGGTATTGGGTGAAATGCCCATCATGAACTCTCCTTTCGAGAGGGTAGCCATCGATATCGTGGGTCCACTTCATAGGACTAGGAAAAGGACCATGTACATATTCACAATGGTGGATTGCTCTACAATGTGGAGTGAAGCCATACCATTGACCACAATTGACTCGAAACGAGTGGCTGACGCACTGATGGAGGCCTTTACAGATTAGGCTTCCCTAATCAGATTCTGACGGACAATGGGTCCCAGTTTTGTGGGAAACTCATGGAGGAGGTATTTAGGGTGTTCCACTCTAACCATATTCATACCAGCCCTTACCACCCTCACACCAATGGACAAGTAGAGTGTTTCAACGGCACGTTGATGACAATGCTCCGGAAACTGGCACAGGAAAAACCTGATAGGTGGGATGAATATATCCCAGCAGCAGCTTTTCGCCTATCGGGAAGTGCCTCATGGCTCAACAGGACTACCACCCGCTACTTTGATGTTTGGTTGTCCAATCAAAGGACCGTTGGAAGCCATGTTGAGGAGTTGGACTGAGGAGGGGACGTCAGAAGAAGTGATCTCCTCTTATAAATACGTGGAGGAACTGAAAGAAAAACTTCACAAGGGATGGACTCTGGCGACTCAGAACTTGAGAAAGGCCAGAAAAAGACATGCGGCTTACTACAACCGTAGGTCTAAAGACAGATCTCTAGAGGTGGGAGACAAAGTCTTGTTGCTACTCCCAACGGGAACCAACAAACTGGAGATAGGTTGGCAAGGACCATTTCCCGTGGAAAGGGTGGTATCCAGAACCAACTATCAGATCCGGATCCGGGGAAAGTCGAAGATTTTCCATATTAATCTCCTGCGGAAGTACGAGGAGAGACCCGGAGACAAAGTAGCCCACCTCATGGCATTGGCAGTCGCAGTGGAGACTGAAACGGGAACCAAACAGGGCAGGGAATATCCCCTGGTACACCAGGAAACCTATAGGGATGTGCAAGTGAACCCTGATCTGACTTCCCAGGAGAGGGAAAAGATTACCCAGGTTCTCGAGTCTCATAAGCAGATACTGACTGATAAACCAGGACGAACGAGGTTGGTTGAATTCGAGATGACCTTGACCACACAAGAGCCTGTTCGCCAAAAGGTTTACCCAGTGCCATTCTCTAAAGAAAAGGCCCTGGAGGAGGAAATACAGAAACTGCTGAAGGATGACGTGATTGCGCCATCCACATCCCCATACAATGCGGGGGTGGTTTTGTTACGCAAACCAAGTGGAGAACACCGGTTGTGTATAGACTATCGACTTCTGAACAGTCATACTCAATTTCAGGTGGAACCTTTGCCGAATCCAACTCAGTTATTCGCTAGGCTCCATAAGGCTAGGTACTTCTCAAAAGTGGATCTGAGTCGGGGTTATTATCAGATCCCGGTCAAACCAGAGGTTCGACCCCTGCTAGCTTTCAGTACTCCCAGTGGACACTATGAATTCAAGGTCATGCCCTTTGGACTCAGCAATGCACCTAGTGTGTTTACTCGCATGATGAGGACCTTGCTAGATCCCTTACAGGATCTGTCCATTATCTCGTTCATGGATGATATACTGATTGCTAGTGACAGCTATGGATGACCATTTGCAATCCTTGGAGAGAGTTTTCAATAGGCTCAGGGAAGCAGGGCTTACCGCTCGCCCAACCAAGTGCATGATTGGTTACCAGACTCTGGAATTTCTAGGTCACACCATCACTCCAGGACAAATTGTCCCAGAGGAGAAGAACCTAGAAAAGATCAGACGTGCTCCAAGGCCAAAAACGAAGAAGGATGTGCGATCCTTTCTCTCGTTGTGTGGGTTCTACCAAAAATTCATCCCGCATTTCACTGAACTGGGAGCTCCATTAACGGGAACCTTGAAAAAGGGATTCCCGGATCAATCGTATGGACACCCGAGTGCGAGAGTGCATACAGTCAGTTGAAGGAGGCCTTGGTCAGCAAGCCTGTTTTACAGCTCCCCGACCTTTCCAAGCCATTTGTGTTGAGAACGGATGCGAGTGGGATTGGAATTGGGGCAGCCTTGTTACAGGAAGGGAAAGACGATGCTTCGGTTTTGAAAACAGTGGCATACGCAAGCAAGAAACTTCTCCCGGCTGAAAGGAATTATTCGACCGTCGAGAGGGATTGTTTGTCTCTCGTATGGGCCGTGCAAAAATTCCAGTCCTATTTGTATGGACTTCAGTTTCGGGTCCAGTCGGATCATCAACCCTTGATGTTCCTGGCCACTTCTCAGAAGCTCAACGCCCGTTTGATGCGGTGGTAGATGCTGCTTCAGCCCTACCACTTCACGGTGGAATATATACCTGGGAAGGAACATGTTGGAGCTGATTTCCTGTCTAGACATCCAGCTCCTGAAGACGAGGAATAGATCATCTGGATCGAACCTCCAATGAGAAAGAGTTGATGCGGACTACTCTCTTAGGAGGGGGCCTATGTCACATAAAATCTTGAAAGTTGTCGATCGATGAAAATATGTCGCGCCCGGCGTCTGCAAGCAGCCGTCAATTCTTTGATGTGTTGTTGATCGAGGAAGGACTGTCGTGCCATAAGTCTGCTGGCGGCAGCCATCCTTTTGATGTGGTAGACGGACTGTCTGGATGTAGGTCGGCAGGATATTTTGTTGTGGGGACAAGAATTCTCTAGATTACAGACCGGTAAGACTTTTTGAAGTACCGGAGACAAATTCCCAGATGAAAGGGACAACCAGTCAGTTGTTGACATTAAGTCGGAAAAACGGAAAGGAAAAATAGCTTCTAGACTTCTAGTGTCTAGACAGTTTTGTGACGTCATTCAGGACAAAAGTATAAAACAGTCTGAATAAACAACTTTGGGGTAGTCGACCAAAAGTTGTGAAACGATACGGACGTGTGCAATATTCCTAGTTGGTTATAGAGAGAGATTATAGTGTCTATTGTTGATTTATATCGGCGAACATCTACCCAGTGCGTGATTTCATAGTCTCCATCTCCAACAGGAATAATTATATGGTATTTAAGTAAATAGATCTAACTTAGATTATTCTTAGGAATCGAGTGTATAATGTGCGTTGATATGAAGTATTATAGGAGCGTTGGCACAGTAGCCTGTCGCGTGGCTTAAACTAGCTGGTGTGAGATATCAATCAACTCAGTGAGTGAAGGGCAATGTTGTGGGATGATATTTAGGGAGACTGAGGATGGTTGGGGAGATGAGGAAATGTCAAATGGTGGGATCTTCCGGTAGGGCATCTGCTGGGTTTTCTGCCCTTTTCCTTTGGTCTTTCCTTGTCTTACCATGACTCAGACCGAGGTGATGAGCTCCTCGGCCTTATGACAGAGTTTGGTTCTCTGTTATATTTCTGAGTGCGGCCGTTGGACTACACTCACCTAATAAAGGTCGGAATCGGGTTGCTCTCACCAGGTGTGTTCTCTCTTCAACAGGTTCCGCTAGATGTTACCACCAACTAGAAGAAAGTCATGGCTCGAGTATTGAAGGCAGAGTTTACTGAGAGGCTTTTGCACTGGGCCCATAACCCAGAGGGTCTGCAGGAACCTGACTTCTGCTGAGCTGGAAACGATTATTATATATGTTTCCTAAGTGATAGTTTACACCACAGGAAAATAAAGACACTGACAATAACACCTGTACCAGGCACACAAGTAGATGTAAATACCTGGAACATCAACATTGTGAATTCCTATCATTACCAATTAACAATATGTGTTACAATTGGGGAATTCATAGGAACAGTTAAATACTAACATTTAGTTTTACAAAGTGACAGTAACATTATTTTTTTAGGATTCTCTGATCACAGAACATTTATGAACAGAGTAGTTACACTGTGTGTGTTAGATTGATGATCAATATTGGACTGTTTCCACTATTGATGACCAAGCATCTGGATTGTCCAAGAGCTATCGGAGGAAGTCGACACTTGGCCTGAGAGACACATCATTTGGGTGAGGTCTTCTGTCCATCATATATGGTGCTGTTGTGTGGCCAGTGCAGTGATGACACAGACTTTGCTCCTGAGCTATTCGGTCTGATTCTACATACACACTAGATTATACGACAGACATTCTACACATACACTTTGCACATACCTGACACTTTTCTCTATTAAACTAATTTGTGTTTTTGTTAGAGCCAGAGTTGTGTAGTGTGTTTTGGGAAAAGAATGAGAGGGGGCTTGGTTCAGTGGTAAGAGAGAGAGAGAGAGAGAGAGAGAGAGAGAGAGAGAGAGAGAGAGAGAGAGAGAGAGAGAGAGAGAGAGAGAGAGAGATCCAGAGACTGACGGGGTGTTGTGGACAGAAATCAAGAAGATTCTCAAGATATTGATATGGGGTTAAAAGAATGTCGGTGTTGATTCTCCTCACCCCAGGGACACAACATATAAATAATACGACAGTAACACTACCTAAAACTTGCCTTCAGTCTGTGACTGATGATGCGCTCCATTGTTTTGCAGAGACAATTAGAAAGGTTACTTGGTCTGTAGCTGGAGGCACTGAAATTGCCTTTCCCTGATTTTAGGAGAAGTATCATGATTGGTTCTCTCCAAACTTGTGGATCGCTGCCAGCAGTTATTGGAAATCTACAGCAGCTTTGTTTTGGCCTTTGTTCCTAGGTTCTTGATCATTTCATGTTATATACCATCGGCCCCTGGTGACCTTTTTTCTCCCAGTTCTCTGAGTGTGTTAGGTGCACCTGACGCCTCATGTACTATTTCATTGTGTCCTGTATGTTGTCATTTGTCTCGAATCGCTTGTCATTTCTCATGATTACCTTCAATGTTGTTATCTTCTACAAATGAGTCCGCAAAATGAACAGCTATTTGCTTAAGATGTTTCCGTCTTTATTTAGTGCAATCTTTGAGTTTCTCACTGTGCCTTCGTCGTTAAGTTGTTTTACTAGCTTCCAAAACATCTTTGTGTCTCTTTCAAAGTTCAATGACTGTTTTCTCCTGCCAGATTCTCCGTCTAGCCTGCAACTTGGCCCTTTGAAATTTGGCTTATGCGTACTGAGTATTTATTGAGGAGCTCTTTGTTGGGTTTGACCTTTTGCTTGCTTTCTACATACTTCCACATCGTCTCTCTCTAGTCTAGTTTACTACTCCAGTACGGTTTATATTGCTTACGAGCTGCTCTTTGTACTGTTTCTCGTGCTGCTTGTAGTATGCATTTACCAAGCTCTTCAACTAATTTACTTATATCTTTATCCGTGTTCAGATTTCTAACCAGTATGCTGGTGCGATGTTTAAATATTCTCCAGTCTGCTTCCTTGTATTTCCACCTCGAGAGGGTGCGGTTTTCACGTACACCTAATTTTCTACAATTAGAAAGATTGGCTGATGGTTACTGTCATCAACAGTTTCCCAACAAATCTTGTGATTTTCCATTCCAGTTCTGTTGAATGAGATTGGTTGGTGAATCCTCTGAAAGACCGAGTTTTAACTCTTAAAATCTATGCTTTGGCGTTCAGGTTGGTTGAGCCTTGACATGGGCTTGTGTCTATCAGACTGAGGTTGGTGAAGCTACTTTCATCCCGACTCGTCGCCAAACTACATCTCCACAGGCGCTGTGTGACAGAGTGGTCCGTCAACTCTCCAAGCTCAGAAACCAGCTAGGTGTGCGAGACAGGTGCCGAAACTTCGTAATCGCGGAGAGATATATCAAGGTTGTGAGTAACCAGGACTTGATTTAGCTGAGACTAGGCATAGGTTGATACTGTGTTATGTATTTCATTGCAGTTTCTACCAAATTCCCAGAGGGAATCAGTAACATACAGTCCACAAATAAGTACAGCCAGTAGCTATAAACTATATCCTGTCTATTAATGACGAATTACCCGTAACAGAGTCTTTCACCTTTGATCGGTTGAAAATGAAAATTGCCTTCTTGCGCGTTCACTTTCATGTCCAACATTCGCTGGAAGTAATCTAATGCGTTAAACATCGAAAGTAAACGAAAAATTATGTAAAAACGCTGTTCGATTTTTTCACACGGCAACTGTTCCACGGTTATGAGTAAAATTACCGCAGTTAGTTTTTTTTTTTTTTTTTTTTAATTGCGAGGCTTTTGTTCATGGAAATGGTGTTATAATATAAATCCTCGTTTCTATTAAGAAACGTGTGTTCAAAGAACATGACTTTAAAATAATTATAAATGGACATTTCATTATTCAGATACCGTGACATAAGTTTAACTGAAGAGAAACTATTCCAGTATATTGATCTATGAGAAAATTAAAAAATTATAACAGATTAAAATAGTCAGTTATCTCTGATCTTTCGGTATGTAAAGCGAAGATTTACACATACATTATGTTCAAAGCTTTGCCTCTAAGTGCCTAGTTCTTCAAATGCAAGTTCTAGAAAAGTATACCCAGCAAACCGTTCGCTGTTTTAACGTGATCTACATATACGTTATTTGCTTCACATTTCGGTAATTTGTAATTCACACACAATGTGAACGAAAAGTTTGAACTGGATAGAGTGAACAACGTTAAACCATTCAAATATTATCATTATGAGTAACTTCACACATTACAGTGAGCTAACGGAACACAGTGACATAATTAGCGACGAAATCACTTACCACATTATGTTTTCATTGGTTATTTTGACAAGCTCGTTTGTATCTTTAGTTGGGACAGTGACCAATTCCATCAACATAGTCGTTTACTTCAAGCAAGGTTTGAAAGACAGTGTCACCATTCAGTTCTTCTCGCTGTCAATCGCAGACTGCGTATTCTGCATACTTGTTATAGCAACATCAGTCAGCGTATTGTTCAGTGAAGTGTACCCTACTGCCACTGTTCTGGATCCCTTATCATTTTCCTACTGCATATCACAACTCAGGGAGAAAGTGTATTCTCAGTCAGCAATCATAACAATATTTTTGTCTGTTGAGAGATGCCTTTGTGTTGTTCTGCCTTTTGCTGTGAAACAAATGTTTACCAGGTCTCGATCAGCTGCTGCTATTGTGTGCACGTCCGTTTTCCTAGGTGTACTACTGATTCCAGATTATTTAACAGAAAGGCTCGCGTGGATGCACGACATAAGGTTTAACTCCACGCGCCTTTTATTCTGGCATGCGAAAGACAGGATTAAATTCGAAATAGTTAACGACATCATGTTAGCTGGAGTATTGCCTGTCTTTGCTTGTGTGACTAGCATCATTTGCTCTCTAGTTATGATTGTCAGAATCAAATTGTCCACAGCGTTTCGGCAGTTAAAAACCTCAACCACCGCACTTTCACAGGACTCAAAACAAACACACGAAAATAACATAGGGCAATCAAACACATCTAATACATTTGTAAGGAGCAATACGATTTTAACAAACAGAGACGTTAAGATAACAATGATGATAATCGTTGTTGATGTGATATTCATCATAGGTAATATTCCAAGGTGTACGATTCTTGTTACAACAGTCCTAGAATTATTCACACCACAGTTCAGCTTTCACGAAGCTGGCGAGTATCAGAATGTGTCTACTGTAATTTACATAGTTTGTTATGTTATGGAAACTTTCAATGCCTCGGTTAACTTTTTCGTTTACCTCGTTTCTAGTTCCAAATTTAGATCAGTGTGTAGTAACATATTCTGAAATTTCAAATATTTCATAACACAATACATTGTTAGTCATGGAGCCTGTTATGTTGCATATAAAGTTAGTTGTATATCCTTTACAGGACGTCGCAGTCAACCCCAACATTTTTGCCTGTTTGGGATTTTTTGGCAAGTTTACATTCGGTAGTTTGCCTTTGCTTTCTGTTCGACCAGCACTCATACTCACACCATTGTTTGATCATCAACGCATGGCAGTCTGCTGTCAAATCACCCGCAACTGTGTTTCGAACGCAGTACGTCGAATTGCGTCCGTAACCCTTCGCCACAAAGCGGGCATGTTGCACATAGAAATGTAAAATCAATGATCGTGTTAATTCCTGATGGTGACCTTGAATTTAACTTATTTGTTTTCCTCGTTCGTAGTTATACATTTAGATCAGTGTGTAGTGACATGTTTATTTTGTTTTTGTTTTTGGTTGCATATCCTTTACAGGACGTTGCAGTCAACATCAACATTTTTCAGCTGCTGTTGATGTACTAGGCAAGATTTCGCTCGGTAGTTTGCCATTGCTTTCTGAGAGGCCGGCTCACATACCCCGTAGGTTACCAATATAAAATAACACAAAGTAATGCAGCTTTACATAACAGAATGACGACACGTACAGGATGTTGCGGCGACTAGCACTAAAGTTGACATTGCTATTATTGACCACTTCACAAAACTCTTGAGAAAAGATTACGAACTACTATAGAACCCCAGCTAAGCGAAACAACTTGGTTTTAGGAAAAATAAAGGATGCACGTATGCCATTTTTACTCTTAGACAACATAGACAAATCAATCGAATTTAATGAAATACTCTACTTAGCCTTTGTCGACCAAGAAAAAGCATTTGATAGAGTAGATAGAAACAAACTGTGGGAAATCCTTAAATAATATGGAGTGAGTACACATCTAATAAACCTATGTAGAAGCTTATACAACAACAGTGAATGCTTAGTGAGAGCAACTGGAGGACACTCAGAACCCTTCACCATAAGATCTGGAGTACGACAAGGTTGTGTCCTGTCCCTTCTCTTTTACATAACCTATATAGACAACACATGTAAATAAAAAAAAAAATTAAAAAAAAAACTAGCCACACAGAGACGACAAGAACATCGCATGACGAGAACACAGAAGAAGAAACATCTGCAAATCTAACTATTAGAGAACTCCTATTTTACTCCTTTAATTTAGCTGTTACTGGCTCAATGATTTGAGACCATTTAATAGAGTTTTGGAGAACCAAGGAATACCTCAAGGAAAAAATGAATTTTTTTAATTGAGTATCCCAAATGTCCTTATGGATGGTTCCTTGCCTCTCCTCTACCAACTAAATAATTAATCTAGGGTAATTGCTTACAACAATTTTAGTATGACAAGAGAACTCTCAAAAAAAAAGACAATAACCTGTAATTTTTATCATTTATTATAACTAAATGGAACTATTGATTATACATGTAATAACATACAACAACATTACAGTTCATTACAAATATTCTGGTTATATTAATCTCTTAATTAAGTATCTATCTCATGACTGTGCCACTGTATCATACATTGTCCTCAGTGTTACAACCCGTTTAACTTATGATTATTGGGCCTTTTCAGCTGGCCTAATTCTAATCTGTGGAAAGAACTGGATACACCCTGGTTGATTTACCATCCAATTATTGGATCTTGGTAACAGTCATTGTAGAATATTGAGTGTTCTTATTGTTTTCCCCCGGTGATTTTAAATTTGGCTCACTGGTGTTCACCTATACCTGGCTACAAAGATATGTGATACCTGTCCTGGAAAGGTGGTGAAAATTGGCAGGAAGTTGCTGTGGAATAGTATTTGGCTTCACTATCTCAGCTGCCTCACTCAGTCAAGCTGCTACAACTACTTTCACAAAGTGCTGCATTCACAAAGTCAGGTCTGGATAAAGAACACTACCTGCAATTTTAGCATCACATAATTCTAATTATATCATAACTATGACATTAGAAATGAAATGTAAAAGCCTAAGAACACAACAAGTGAAAACAATAGAATGAATCTTATTCTCAGAGAAAATAAACATAGAAGAAAGATAGTCATGGTGTTCTCATTTAGTTATCACCAACATAGTTGTTTGCTCTCACTCCAATCTTCCACTATCAGGGGTTCAAGGTTTTAACTAGCAGATGTGCAGTTTCATCTTCACCTATGCCTGTCCTCAGGTCTACCGGTTAAGTCATACCTTGATTGATTTGGAATTTACAACTATGTCTCCTATCCCATTCTGCTTCTAGTTAATTTTCTTATTCATCTTTTTCTATTCAAGAAAAAGGGTCTCATACATTAAGGCCTTTTAAAAATCAGTTCCCATTTCAATGAGTATTTGCTTATAAACAAGATAAGTACATTATGGTATTATTCTTGTATAGCCTTCAAGTGCATTCTTCTTCATTAAATGCTGCAAGTGAGAAGATTTCTTCCATTCTCATGGATGTAATATTTATTATTATCATCATCATGGTTTTTATAATCATTGTAATTACAATCATTATCATTATTATCATGCTTATGACATTAGAAATCCTTACATCATCATTATTTTCATTATATTACAGTCATCATCACCATCATTGTATTACATTAATTTTCATTACATTACAGTCATCATCATCATCATTGTATTACATTAATGTCATTACACTAGACCATATGTGTTGACCAGAAGTGACATGAACTACAAAGTGGAAGTATGCTTAAAGTACACACACAGATGTTGTAATATGCGTAATGTATGATATTGGTTGTGTCGTGCTTAGCGCACAAAACTAGATGATAGGAACATGAATGATATTTTATACAGAGTGGTGTTATGCGCCGGAGTGTACTAAATTATTATTTAGTTTATGGGTTACGCCGAACTAGTTTCTGGTGATAGTCATGGCATTCCACATCAAATTTTGCCGGCTATCCTGAGATTGACAGTTGGCTTATACTCCCTCTCTCTCAGCCTGTAACTTTACTCACTCACTCAATCTCCTCATGCATCAGTCAACATATCCATCTTTGCATGTGGGTTCAATTCCCTCTCTCATACCTCATTCACATGTAGGGATGATCATTTCACTCAGTCTATAGACACATTCATATTGGTATGGGTGATCATATAGGAATCATTCATCACACATCCTTCATACTGTCATGTAAGGTGGGTGATTTCCCAATGATAACTTACAATGGTTACCATCATTGATATCACAATGAAATATCTCCTTTCACAATCACTGATCATACACATAATATCTGTAGGAATGACATCAGGCCTAGGTAGGTGCTTTACACAGAATACATTCACAGATTCACCAAGAATGACATTACAAGGGAATCTTATCCTTCAACCTACTGATACTATTTCCTAGATATTTAGTCAGGCATGCTGATGGGTTTTATCAAATGATACATTCACATCTGTTTAACAATGATGAAATCACACATGAATCCTCACAGACATGCTCTCATAAAATACATACAATTTATGTGATATACTCAATCCATATTCAGGCATTATGAATCTTAACCATTCTAACATGCCGGTTGACTAAGTATTCTTATGGTGTGGCCCAAACATTAATTCCATATGTTTACAACATTGAAAATACATTTGACTCACTGCATGGGTGCCTTAACTCAACACACAAAATTATGATACCTGTAGAATCTATTTTTGATTCTCCTGTGTTCATGAATTATCAGAAAACTATTTGTTTGTCCATGTGCTCATGTCAAAAAGTAAATCTACTGACTAATGTGCTCAATCTACTTGACTATACACATTCCACTAAATTCTCTATTAGTGCTGGCACATGTAAACTAGTTTTTAATCTTACCAGTGGGCACATATACATTATGTCCTTACCACTGTACTAAGAATTCTGAGTTTCCTTAAGTCTTAAGTTACTCTAGTTCATTGTAGATACTTAGATTTGAGTTACTTAAGAAATAAAATGTACAACATGTGTCTAATGTTTCTACATTACTAAGTTGCTTAGCTGGGAGAAAATAAACACTGTAGTTTTCTCCTATTGTACAGTTTATCTTATGACTATGATAACTGAGTATAATATTATTTAGTTTGTACTAGATTAAATTCTTTAAGAACTCACCATTCCAATCATTGTAGATTGAGTTGCTTAAGAAATAAATGTACAACTTGGATTAATGCTTATACATTAAATCAGTTGTTTACTTTGGGAGAAAATAAAATTCACTATGGGTATTCTTAATGAATAGTTTATCTATAAACTATAAAATTTAATTATAATTACCTTCTTAAGAATTCATCACGCGTTCAACCAGTTGACTTACCAACTCTTCTTCTCGGAACAAGGACTCACAACTTATCTAAGATTTAAAATAAATTATATTCACCTCATCCAAACAGGACGACTTCCAACACTTCAGCGACAGGTTTCAGATTTTTCCAATGCGATGTCGTGGGCTGATGTTTGTCTTTATCTATCTAACTTATACTAAATTATCTTTGCTAAGTTGATTTTGAAGAGACTATCACTCCCTTGCTCATTGAATCTCTCCTGCCTCGTGTGTGTGGGTTGGTGAAAAACAGCCTGTGTTCCGGTCGTTCACTGCTATTTATACGTGTCTTTCCTGGTTAATGTTTTTCATTCCCAACGGGTATATTAAATCTTGGATCGTACAATTGTGGAACAAAAATTTTGGTTGCGGTGAACGCTAATTTTTGTCGTCCTGGAAATATTTAATCGTGATGTTACGTTTTGTGAAAATCTAATATATCACAAGAAGACCTTTTTGAAGCAGGTGACTCGAGATATTCCAGCAAGCCACGTGTTACCTGGTGATTTTCTTCGATGGAATCAGTGGCTACATGCCAAAGGATTTACTCTGAGCACTTATGGACTAATAGTTCAATGTGCAAGGATGATCTATTCACTTACGAACGAACGAACAAACGAACGAACGAACGAACGGACTTTATCTTCAAAGGGTAACAAATTGGGCACGCAGGCCCGTATACTAGCCACTTTTCTTGGATGGAGTGAAACAACAGCTATAGTGTGTTTATTTTTTTTTTGCCCCAATATAAAATTCAATATCTCAGTAACCAACTGAGGGAAAATGATGAGATTTAGCATATAACCTTATCATTATGTCCACCCAACAAAAAAAATTTTGTTCTGGAGATTGTACGGCAGATTTCAATGTTTGTTTATATGCGGTATATAATTTACGGCTCAGGGATTAATACCATCATTTTAAAAGTATTACAGCTTCAGCAAGACACATCCGCGCTTTTTTGAAATTGTCTCGCGGTTTTCGTTTTGGCACAAACAGCGCGGAGTTAAATGGTATTGTTCAGAGGTGTCTCCAATGAGGGTTCTTTCATGAAACGTGATTATATAAATAAACTAGCTGACTCGGCCCGGCTTCGCCCTGCTCCTGGCGGGGATCTATCTATCTATCTATCTATCTATCTATCTATCTATCTGTCTGTCTGTCTGTCTGTCTGTCTGTCTGTCTGTCTGTCTGTCCGTCCGTCCGTCCGTCCGTCCGTCCGTCCAGCTAGCTAGCTAGCTATCTACCTACCTACCTACCTATCTATCTATCTATCTATCTATCTATCTATCTATCTATCTATCTATCTATCTATCTATCTATCTATCTATCTATCTATCTATCTATCTATCTATCTATTTCACATGCTCTCTCGAGTTTCGAATATTTCAACAAGTTTTACTTAATTCAATCGCGATGCTGTGTATATCAATGTGTTCGTTCTAATAGTGGATTTACATACTACTCAACACTTCATGTTTATGTGACCGTTTATTTAGTGAAATGAGGGATTCTTTGTGATATGTGATGGTATGAACACCCAATTTTGAATGTTACCAATTATCGATTCAGTCAACGTGAGAATTAGCCATGCGGGGCTAACAAGTGATAATCATCACGCACGCCCTACAGAAGGGCCGGTGCTTTTATTTACTCCATTATTGTGCTCGTTTTAAAACTGAATTTACACACTCTCAACTGTCAAGTTTATGTGACTGTTTATGTAGTGAAATGAAGATTTCATTGTGACACGTGAGGGTAAGAGCATCTATTTTTGAACTTTCACCAATTATCGATTCACGACAACGTGAGACTTAACTATGTGTGACTAGCAAGAGATAAGCGCCACGCACGATCTACAGAAAGGCCTGAGTTTTATTTACTCCTTGCCTTGTCGAGCTGCCTATATTGCCAACATGTCCTCCAACTTACGATCATCAACTGTGTCAAAGCGATGTGAAAATGTAAACAAAAACAAGACGGGACAAAAGTTAGTTAGCACGCCAGCTCAGCGACTGAATCGATCATCTTCATCGCCAACATCCATCACGTTGTCTAGTGAACAATCAGACACTGATTTCCAGCTGAACAAACAACACAATTCACCAGCTCAATCTTATAAATCTAGCACATCACCTTCAAAGACGCTTTCTTCGGCCGAAACACAGAGCCACAATGATTGTCGTGAACTTATTCAGGCTTTGGAAACGAGGTTAAAAGATTTTATTACCAGCAACACCACTAATATTATTGCGGAGTTTAAAAAAGAAAACATTCTTCTTCGAGAGGAAATCCGAATCCTTAAAGAAGAGAAGGAGACTTTTAAAACATCCATACATTCCTTGAAACTAAAGCGTGCACAGTCATTCCATAAAAGTGCACAAACAGAAAGTATCCATGGTGTTGTAGATGCGTGTGTTACCAGTGAATGTTCGTCGCATAGTGACATACAGACAGTTTCTACAAGCAACAAAACCACCACTAAACCTGTAGAACGCACACCATCTATCTACCCCATCGATGTGCATATCAGCAACAGGTTCCAGGCCTTAAGTGTAGACTCTCCAGCAGCAGACTTGGAATCACAGAGCTCAGTCGTTACCACTACTGGATATCAACAACCAACGCAAGCAGGCTATAATAAACAAGAACAAAAGAAAGACGACAGTGACCAGTGGCAACAACAGTCCAAGCGGACACGCCAGCAGCGTGAAATAACCATAGATCACAGTGCAACACATGTCGTGATTGGAGACTCCCTGCTGAAGGGAATCTATAGTGATCGCATGTCATCTACTGACAGCGAATCAACTTCAATCTACCCTGTACCAGGCGCTGACATTGACAGGCTGACCGCTACACTGCGAAGATTCCAAGTGAACGACCGAATTAGGAGAGCAACAGTCCATATTGGTGTTAATGACATAATGGATAATAAAATCATCAGCACCTCACAACTAGCTACATTGGAGGTGCTGTTGCGCAATAGATTTCCAAAATCATCTTTGTTTATTTCATCTATCATTCCACCATGTTACGGGTTCCAGCGTCGTACTGCCGATGCTGCTAATCTAACGCTATACAAATTTTGTAACAATAATAACATGAATTTCATAAATAACACCCCTTACTTTACGTCACCGTCCGGAGCTCCTAAGAAAAAACTATACAGGGATCAAATACATTGTTCCAAGCTAGGAAGTAGCTTCCTAGCGAAGAACATAAAATATCCCGAACGTGCACAACAACCAGCACCAGTTACAGGAGTAAACCGAACTTCACCTCCAGCAACAGCCATCTCACTGTGTTCAGAAAACACTCCTTCTCTTCCCACACCACCCTTGCCTGTACCCCAGGAACACAATGTCGTGAATAGCAACCCAAGCTCCAATCCAAATGTTGCTAACTACGATACTTTGTTTCCTACCTTGCCCGTAAAACAGTCTCCCTCTATGATGTCAAAGGGGACACCGTTAAAAAATGGTGCTGTGCCGCCGATGCCTGCTTCCAATGTAGGCACTTCCAGTGACACTCATAGCAGTCCCTCGCTGGACGGTAATCTACAACCCTATGAGTGGAACCGTCAACTTCAGCAGCTAATGCGATACAATCCTGCAGCCCTGCACCAAGCATTCATGATGTCACTCCAGCAAAGACATTTTCCTGCTCCCTCTAACAGCCTTAACTATTTCTAAATAAAGTTTCAAAATCCCTGCAATTTGTATACCACAAGCGACATCTTCCCTTTAGTTTGTAATGTTCGCCAATCACGATCAGTGGCTCAACAAAAATGGTCTATATATAGGCCATCTCAACATCTTTCATCTGCTCAACAAATTACCTGAGCTCTCGGTAATACTGTCCAAACAGTTCCATGTGTTTGGCATCACAGAAAGTCGTCTTAACGACAAAATAACCGACTCCGAAATCTCACTTAAGGGGTTTAAAGTAATTCGGAAAGATGCAAATCAAAAATTAGAGACAGGTATTGCTGTATACATTTCCAATTCCCTCAACTGTTCCCGTAGAAGTGATCTCGAGACAGTAGGGATAGAATGTGTTTGGTTAGAGGTGAAGCCAGCCCGCCAACAACCGTTTCTCATTGGATACCTATATAGGAATCCTTGTGCTGGGTACAATTGGTATGACTGCTTCACTACAATGATGGCTAGAGTGTTTACAGCAAGTAGAGAAGTTATGATACTAGGTGACTTCAACATAGATATTAGTAAATCCAACCAGACATGGGACGATATCATTCTTTCTTACAATTTCAAACAACTAATAAACCGTCCCACAAGGGTTACTGACACATCCTCAACTATAATTGATCATATATATGTTACTTGTCCAGATAATATTATTGAATGTTCTGTTCCTGTTAGTACAGTTAGTGACCACTACCCTGTATGTTGTACATGGTCAAGAATTGGGTTCAAATCTCTTAAACATAAACATGTAAGTATCAAATTTAGAAATTTTAAAGCATTCAACCAAGATTTATTTTTGCAAGACTTAAGAAAAGCAGCCCTTGATCACGTTTACCAACTTCCTGACCCGGACGATGCATTAGCTTTCTGGACGAAGACAGTCTACAATGTGTTCAATAAACACGTGCCAATCAAAGAAGTTCGAGTCAAAAATCAACATACATCCCCATGGGTCACTAGTGAAGTTCTAGAAATTATGAGAGAGCGAGATACAGCACACAAAAATCAAGACTTCATCAATTACCGCAGACTAAGGAATAAAGTTAAATATGAAATTCGTAGGATAAAAAAAGACCATTTTAAAAATTTGATTGTAGATAATTCAAACAGTACAAATATATGGAAGGCTATTAACTTGCTAACCAATAAGAAACGCCCTACAGAATCAGCAATACCAAATTCTATAACATGCGATGAATTCAGTTGGTTCTTTCAATCAGAAATAGAGAATCTAAAGTCTTCAATACCAGACTCATCGTGTAATTTAAGTTCACTGGCATCATTCTGTGAGGAGAAGTGCACCAGAAATATTCCCGCTGAGATTCCTTTAATGTCTGTTGCAGACGTTTATAAATATCTCTTAAACCTCAAATCAACAAACTCACACGGCCTAGATGGTATCAGTAATAGAATTCTTCGTTGTGCTGCACCAGTCATTAGTGAGTCCTTAACGTTCATATATAACCAGTGCCTGGCCAAAAACTACTTTCCATCTGCATTTAAAATTGCTAAAGTGTTTCCGCTAATTAAAAATGGCTCAATCGATAATAGCGTTTTGGGTAATTATAGACCTATTTCCTTACTATCGTCGCTATCAAAACCACTAGAAAAACACATTCATAAAATAACGTTACACCATTTAATTAACAACGATCTAATAATTAACAGTCAATCTGGGTTTCGACCTAAATATTCTTGCCATAGTGCTCTAACAAAAATGACCGATAACTGGCACTTAAACATCAACAACGGTAGAATTTGTGGAGCGGTGTTTGTAGACTTTAAAAAAGCTTTTGATATGGTAGATCACGATATTTTAATTAGAAAACTAAAACAAATGAAGATAAGCACCAACATGGTGAACATAATTACGTCATTTCTATCCGACAGACAACAAGTCGTTTCCTTCAACAACTGTCTATCAAGACCCACACAGCTTAATATTGGTGTGCCTCAGGGCTCAATACTAGGTCCGCTGCTTTTTGCAGTTTATATTAATGATCTTCCTTTATATATCAATACAACTTGTGATCTATTTGCAGACGACTGTACTATATATACTAGTCAAGAAAACCGTAGTGAATTAGAGAATTCTTTACAAAAGGAACTCGATAATCTTACTAGATGGAGCAATGAAAACCGTATGCAAATTAACATCGACAAAACCAAATCCATGCTAATAACGACCAGACAAAAACTACAGACACTAGCCATAACTGGATCACCGCTCGAACTCCGCATGGGCACGTTACCTATAGTTAATGTGAATGAACATAAAACACTAGGTCTTTTAATTGACAGCCATTTGAGCTGGAGCTCTCATGTTCACGTTCTTACCAAGAAAATAGCACAAAAAGTTTACCAACTTGCTAAAATTCAGCACTTCCTGGACGAAAGCACACGAAAAATATTCTATACATGCTATATCCAATCACATCTCGATTACTGTTCCACAGTTTGGGATGGTTGCCCTAAATCTAATTTAAAACGACTATGTTCTCTACAAAACCGCGCTATTCGTCTGGTTTCTGGCATAAAGCACGTTGAAAGTAATAATTTGTACAGTCATCTAAGACTTCTACCACTTCAAAAGCGCTTCCTTTTCAACAAAGCCAAATTAGTGAACAAAATTATATCTCAAAATACCCCAGAGTATCTTCTGCCGCTGATTCAATCTAATGCAATGAACAGCAAGCGCCTAAATTTGTTACATGTCTCAAAGCCTAGATTGGACCTATACAAAACATGTTTCGCCTATTCTGGTGCGCACTTATGGAATGATCTGCCTCCAGATCTGAAAACTCCAATGAGTCCCTACACATTTAACCGAAAACTCTTTCAATACTTAATCCGTACCGACTATATGCCACCATAATTCATTTACTGGTATAATTGTTCATTATAATTGTTCATTATAATTGTTCATTATAATCGTTCATTATAATTATTTAACTATAATTGTTCACTATATATGTGTGTGCGTGTGGCAGCGAGAGAGAGAGAGAGAGAGAGAGAGAGAGAGAGAGAGAGAGAGAGAGAGAGAGAGAGAGAGAGAGAGAGAGAGAGAGAGAAAGTGGGTGTCAGAGAGAGTGAGAGAGTGAATGTGTGTGTGTGCGCACGTGCGTGCGTGTGTGTGGAGAGAGTGATTGAGCGAGAAATGGTAGGGGAATGTGTCAGTGCATGCATTCGTACGTGTATGTGTGAGAGTGAGTGAGGGAGTGTGTGCGTGCATGCATGTGTTCATGCGTATGTATATGTGTGAGAGAGTGTGATTGAGAGAGTGAGTGTGTGTGTGAAGGATTGTGTGTGAGAGAGTGAGACAGTTCGATAGTTGATGTGTTAGTGTGTGTGTGTGAGCGCGCGCATGCGTGTGAGTGTGTGTATATGAAAGAATACAGAGAGAGAGAGAGAGAGAGAGAGAGAGAGAGAGAGAGAGAGAGAGAGAGAGAGAGAGAGAGAGAGCTGAGCAGATGCATGTCATGTAACACGCATGTTATGTAACACGCGAATCCATATGTTTGTGTATTCTCATCTGTCATATTATCAGTTAAATACCAATTGATTTTATCATGTATAATATGAACTTATGTACATTACTGTAGTTTGAGTGAGAGAGTCAGTGAGTGTGAATGAGAGACAGAATGAGTGAGCGTGAGAGTGAATGTGTGTGTGTGTGTGTGTGTGTGTGTGTGTGTGTGTGTGTGTGTGTGGGTGTGTGTGCCTTCTCTGTGTGTATTTCTGTGTGTGGGAGCATCACTATTTTTACGTCACACACTGTTTATGTACACATTTTTCTCCATGTGTAACATTTTTATGAGAATGCTCAGACAATTATCAGTGTATGTGTGTGAGTAAAGTGTGGGAGTTTGTTCATACTAGTTTCAATGCTCACGTGAGACATTTTGTATGTGTCTAGATGTGAGGAGGTGTGATTGTGTGTGGAGGATGTGTATGAGTGTGGGGATATGTGTGGGTGGGGATGTGTGGGTGGGGGTATGCGTTTGGATGGGTTGGGGTGTGTGGGTTTTTGTGGGTAGTGATATTTGTGGGTGTTGGTGGGATGTGTGGATGGATGTGTGGGGGTGAAAGTAGGGGTGTGGGAATGGGTGTGGGGGATGTGTGTATGGGTGGAGGATATGTGTATGGGACGGGTGTGGGGTGTGTGTGTTTATGTGGGTGGTGATGTGTGGGTGGTTTGAGGAAGTATGTGTGGGTGGCGGGGTTGTGTGGGTAGGGGATTGTGTTGGGTGGATTGGGGATGCAAGGGCGGGTGGGGAGAAGTGTATGGTGTGTGGGTTTGAGATATGTGTGCGGTGTGTTGGTGGGGATGTGTGCATGGTGTGTGGGTGGGGGGTGTGGTGGTATGGGTGAGGATATGTGTGTGGGTGGGGGATAGTGTGTGGTGTGGGGGATGTGTGTGATGGGTGCGGGAATGTGTGTATGGGTGGGTGGTTGGGGAAGTATGTGGGGGTGTGTGGGTGGGAGATGTGTGCGTGGTTGGGGAATGTGTGGGTGGGGGTGTGTGAGTGGCTTAGGGATGTGTAGGTGGGTGAGGGATGTGTATGTGTCGGGGTGGGATGCGTGAGTGGGTGAAGGATGTGTGTGGGTAGGGGTATTGTGATCGAGAGATGTTTGGTTGGGGGTGGGTGGGTGGGGTGTGTGGGTGCTTAGTGGAGGATGTGTGCGTGAGTGAGTGTGTGTTGGTGGACGGGTAGGGAATGCGTGTGTGGGTGGGGAGAGGTGTGTGGTGTGTTGGTTAGGGATATTGTGTGGGTGAGGTATGTGTGTGTGGATGGGGGATTTTTGTGGTGTGTGGGTGGGGTATGTGGGGTGGATGGGTAAGGGTATCTGTGTGGGTGTGGGTGGGAATATTGTGCGGTATGTGGGTGGGGGATATGTGTGTGGTGTGTAGGTGGGGATGTGTGGTGGTATGTGGGTGTGGGATGTGTTGGTGAGGGATATGTGTGTGTGTGGTGCGTGGGTTGGGAATATTGCGTGGTAGGGGATGTATGTGATGTGCGGTTGGGGGATTGTGTAGTGGGGGATTGGGTTAAGGCATGTATGGGTGGGTGGAGGATGTATGTGTGGGTGGTGGGGTGTGTGTGTGAGTGGATTGGGGATGTATGGGTGGTTAGGGAGATGTGTGTGTGTGGGGGGGGGGGGGTAGGGAGATGTCAGTTGGTGGGGATGTGTGTGTATGGTTTGGGGATGTGTGAGTGGATGTGCGATGTGTGGGTTGGTGGGGGATTGTGTGCGTGGGTGGTGAATATGTGGTCAATGGAGATGTGGCTGGGGGATGGGTGGTTTGAGGTGTGGATGGGGAGAGGATGTGTGGGTTAGGATGTGTATGTGGGTGGGCGTGGGATGTGTGGGTTGGTGGGGGAATGTTTGTGGGTGGCGAGTGTGTTTTGGTTGGGGGAACAGGTGAGGGGAGAGTGTGTGGGTGGGGGATGTGCGGAAGGGGGATGGGTCGGTTGGTGGGGTATGTATGTGTCCCTTGGTGTGCGTGTGTGTGGGTAGGTGGGGGTGTGTGTGTGGGTGGGGTGATGTATGGGTAGGTGGGAGATGGGCCTCATAACATGGTAATTTGCCTTGTTTATGTTTACAACATTCATTTCACAATGTTTATTTTTCTTCCTATGTAAATGTATAATGCTCTTGATGAATGAAAGACGAGTGATTGGAAGGGCCGAATGTAAGACGGGCCTGCGCGCCCAATTTGTAACCCTAATAAAGTTGATTTGATTTGATTTGATTTCTATCTATCTACCTATCTACCTACCCACCTACCCACCTACCTACCTACCTACCTACCTACCTATCTATCTATCTATCTATTTATCTATCTATCTATCTATCCTATCCATCCATCCATCCATCCATCCATCCATCCACCTACCTACCTTTCTACCTACCTACCTACCTACCTACCTACCTACCTACCTACCTACCTACCTGTCTGTCTGTCTCTGTCTGTCTGTCTGTCTGTCTGTCTGTCTGTCTGTCTGTCTGTCTGTCTGTCTGTCTGTCTGTCTGTCTGTCTGTCAACCAGTCCGCGCTATTAAATATTGATAAAAGTTACTGGAAAAATATGTGAGGACCATGTGTTGAAAGAGGAAGAGGACTATTTGAGAAAGGATGGATTGAATTTTATGCAACCGAGAGCAATCATCAACCTACTGGAATCGTCCGACACAGATTAAGGTCTGAGCAGATCGCAGACCTTAATCTACGTACACACTTACTCGGATATTTTGCTCCAACTATTCAGACGAATTGCATTCCCTAAACATTACAGCATCAGCATAATGTCAATGGCAACAGTTTGTATTCCACAGTGATGAATTTTCAATTCCTCAAGCCCTCAGCGGTGACAAACAACTGTATTGAACACACACACACACACACACACACACACACACACACACACACACACACACACACACACACACACACTAAACGCATTGAATACCAACAGAAGAGTAATATTGCGGTGGAAATTGACATATTGTGGCATAACAAGAAACGTGAGAGCAAACACGTTGTCAAATTAGGGGACAACACACGTGCATACGAATCAATCTATAAACTTCAATGAAAAGAGGACCAACATCTGGTCGTTAAGAAGAAAGGGTGTGGGATGTGTGGTTGGTTTTGATGAAGTATGTGGGGTGGCGGGGTTGTGTGTTAGGGGATTGTGTTGGGTGGATTGGGGACGCAAGGGCGGGTGGGGAGAAGTGTATGGTGTGTGGGTTTGAGATATGTGTGTGGTGTTTTGGTGGGAGATGTGTGCATGGTGTGTGGGGGGGGGGGGGGGTGTGGTGGTATGGGTGAGGATATGTGTGTGGGTGGGGGATAGTGTGTGGTGTGGGGATGTGTGTGATGGGTACGGGAAATGTGTGTATGGGTGGGGTTTGGTGGGAAGTATGTGGGTGTGTGTGGGTGGGAGATGTGTGCGTGGATGGGGAATGTGTGGGTGGGGGTGTGTGAGTGGCTTAGGGATGTGTAGGTGGGTGAGGGATGTGTATGTGTCGGGGTGGGATGCGTGAGTGGGTGAAG
The DNA here is from genome assembly GCA_014155875.1 of Cepaea nemoralis. Taxonomy (NCBI): domain Eukaryota; kingdom Metazoa; phylum Mollusca; class Gastropoda; order Stylommatophora; family Helicidae; genus Cepaea; species Cepaea nemoralis. The sequence continues at coordinate 41,516 of JACEFZ010005230.1, read as the reverse complement.
GATGTGTTTGGGTAGGGGTATTGTGATTGAGAGATGTTTGGTTGGGGTGGGTGGGTGGGGTGTGTAGGTGCTTAGTGGAGGATGTGTGCGTGAGTGAGTGTGTGTTGGTGGAGGGGTAGGGAATGCGTGTGTGGGTGGGGAGAGGTGTGTGGTGTGTTGGTTAGGATATTGTGTGGGTGAGGTATGTGTGGTGGAGGGGGGAGTTTTTTGTGGGGGTGGGGGTGGGGGTATGTGGGGTGGATGGTACGGGTATCTTGTGGATGTGGGTGGTAATATTGTGCGGTATGTGGGTGGGGGATATGTGTGTGGTGTGTAGGTGGGATATGTGTGGTGGTATGTGGGTGTGGGATGTGTTGGTGAGGGATATGTGTGTGTGTGGTGCGTGGGTTGGGAATATTGCGTGGCTAGGGGATGTATGTGATGTGCGGGTGGGGGATTGTGTAAGTGGGGGATTGGGTTAAGGCATGTATGGGTGGGGTGAGGATGTATGTGTGGGTGGTGGGGTGTGTGTGTGTGAGTGGATTGGGGATGTATGGGTGGTTAGGGAAGATGTGTGTGTGTGGGGGGGGGGGGTAGGGAGATGTCAGTTGGTGGGGGATGTGTGTATATGGTTTGGGGATGTGTGAGTGGATGTGCGATGTGTGGGTTGGTGGGGGATTGTGTGCGTGGGTGGTGGAATATGTGGTCAATGGAGATGTGGCTGGGGGATGGGTGGTTTGAGGTGTGGCTGGTGAGAGGATGTGTGGGTTAGGATGTGTATGTGGGTGGGCGTGGGATGTGTGGGTTGGTGGGGAATGTTTGTGGGTGGCGAGTGTGTTTTGGTTGGGGGAACAGGTGAGGGGAGAGTGTGTGGGTGGGGGATGTGCGGAAGGGGGATGGGTCGGTTGGTGGGGTATGTATGTGTCCCTTGGTGTGCGTGTGTGTGGGTAGGTGGGGGTGTGTGTGTGGGTGGGGTGATGTATGGGTAGGTGGGAGATGGGCCTCATAACATGGTAATTTGCCTTGTTTATGTTTACAACATTCATTTCACAATGTTTATTTTTCTTCCTATGTAAATGTATAATGCTCTTGATGAATGAAAGACGAGTGATTGGAAGGGCCGAATGTAAGACGGGCCTGCGCGCCCAATTTGTGACCCTAATAAAGTTGATTTGATTTGATTTGATTTATCTATCTACCTATCTACCTACCCACCTACCCACCTACCTACCTACCTACCTACCTACCTATCTATCTATCTATCTATTTATCTATCTATCTATCTATCCTATCCATCCATCCATCCATCCATCAAACCCTCCACCTACCTACCTTCTACCTACCTACCTACCTACCTACCCACCTACCTACCTACCTAAACCCACCTGTCTGTCTGTCTGTCTGTCCTGTCTGTCTAGTACTGTCTGTCTGTCTTGTCGGTCTGTCTGCCTGCATGCCTGCCTGCCCTGTTCTGTCTGTCTGTGCAAACCATGTCGCGCTATTAATATTGATAAAATTTACTGGAAAAATGTGAGGAACCATTGTTGAAAGAGGAAAGAGGACTATTGGAGAAAGGATGGATTGAATTTTATGCAACCGAGAGCAAATCATCAACCTACTGGATCGTCCCGATAACGATTAAGGTCTGAGCAGATCGCAGACCTTAATCTACGTTACACACTTACTGGGATATTGTGCTCCAAGTATTCAGACGAATTGCAGGCCCTAAACATTACAGCATCAGCATAATGTCAATGGCAACAGTTTGTATTCCATAGTGATGAATTTTCAATTCCGCAAGCCCTCAGCGGTGACAAACAACTGTATTGAAACACACACACACACACACACACACACACACACACACACACACACACACACACACCACACACACACACACTAAACGCATTGAATACCAACAGAAGAGTAATATTGCGGTGGAAACTGACATATTGTGGCATAACAAGAAACGATGAGAGCAAACACGTTGTCAAATTAGGGGACAACACACGTGCATACGAATCAATCTATAAACTTCAATGAAAAGAGGACCAACATCTTGGTCGTTAAGAAGAAAGCCCACTACAGAGACACTGACAACTATTTTCATAGTGCAAAACAGGTAATCATGTTCCGTCTCTGAACGGTAAACAGCAGAGTAGACAATCTTTCACGAAGACTCAAAGCGGGTCTGTCACCCATGTGTACGTGTGAACAAACTACACAGACAGCTGAACAGATCCTTACAAATGGAAACATGATGACTAAATTGCGGTATCATTTCTGGTCACTCCATACGCACATTAACGCACAGCTATTTGGAAGCTTTCACGAACTCAATATAAAAAGCTAACATGAATACTTGTGTACACTTTATTAACCAGCAGCTGAAGAAACAAGAAGGAAATGAAAAATAAGGTAAGAAATATATTCCTTCTACTTTCTTGTTAATTTACAAATTATTTACCCATGCCTCTGTAAATTCTCTGTCTTTACTAATATTACACATTGCACCTCTCTCGGGATTCTCCGTGGTGAAGTGGTCAAGCCGTCTGACTCAGGCTCCGAAGGTTGTATGTTCGATTCTGGGCCGCTTCCTTCATTTCACGAGTGCATTTTTTCGGAGACTCCGAGAGTCATCGCTGGAGCTACGGAGTTCGTGCTTTGTGCGACGCTTTCCACGCTGTGTAAAGAAACTGAGCCATATGGGATAAAACCCGGTGCAATGCAGCCGACCCTGTTGACTTTTAAGCTACTTCTTTTATTGCACCCACTCCCATACGAATCCGGATACTGCCTTGTGTGTCATCTGAATTGGAGGAGCAGTCCATTACTGTAAACACAAATTTGTTAGCGAGAAATCACTAGTTTTTCAGCAAAACATCAAAGAAATGTCGCCGCTTTCGATGATTTAAGTTGCTTTTGGACCTATCAAAGACATATTCCTTGGGTGGGGGTAAATATAAGACGGCAGGAAAAATTTCATAACGATGCAACAGACAGTTTTCAAATAATTGATCGTGAATGAAGGCATTCTTTTCGGGACATACTATACCTCAAGCTATCCCATGAAAGGGTTTTCAGTATACTCTTTAAAAAAGAAGAAAAAAAGAAGAAAAAAGAAAAAAGAAGAAGAAGAAGCAAGAAAAGAAGAAAAAACAACAACAAAACAACAAAAAACAAAAAACAAAAACAACAAACAACAACAAAAAACAACAAGAAAAAGACAATGATGTTTATGAGTTAGAAACACTTGTATTAAAATTTAATTGGGAATTAGGCCCATAAATACGAAAATCAAAAATTTCAATTGATTTGCCATTGATTACCCGGGGAAGCAGCAGGGCTGACAACAAAGGTAGATCAATCGGTACTTCACCATTAGACAAAACCCCAGGTTGGCACGTCACCCTTCGTCATAAATTTTTCCCGGGTGGCAGTGTTTTTTTTTCCCTTAAAACCACCAATAGTAACCTATACGTATAGTTATTTCTTTAACATTGCCAGCCTCACATATAAGCTACTGTTCTACATTTTCTTGTAAACTTTGTTTCTTTTCCATTGACAGCAATTTCATATTTTAAAACAAAAATGCTACCCGCAAATAGCATACCACAATCAACACATATGTTTAGATACAATGAAAACTAAGAATTAAAAACAGAAAGCATTAACGGAATAACTGTGGAATCGAACACCATCCCGCACAGCCGGCACAGTCGGTTTCTGTCCGGAAAGCTCTTCACGATCTGCTTCCTCCGATGTGTGACGGAATCAGACGTCAACAATCATGACTCTCCAATTCTCTCAGTTGTCCGAAGTTGGTGTTGTATATACCGTTATTGCTATTACTGTTATATTTTTATCCATTTGTTTAACCATCCCACATATCCATGTCTCCGCATTTCTCGGCCTCTTTTGCCTAGTATTCCCCACGAAAGCTAATCGGCGTGTATCACCAATTCTGTTGTTATGTCCCAAACTGTATTTTACTTAAAGTTGTGGTGAGTGATCGTCTAACAACTGCAGCTCTGAAGGTTGTCATGCCCGAATGGATAAGAGCGCTTGTTCTTAAACTTCCGGTGTGCTGATGCTGAAGTTGCTGTTTCAACTTTTACGCCAGTCAATTGGACCACAATGTAATCTTCTCGTCCTTGACTTGTTGACGTACATTACAAGTACATCAGTAGTCAGAATGGGTTCGCCAGATGGCGAGGGACACTTGTAATTGTCTAATCCACGCGCAAAAATTAACCCAGTGCACTGGAAATAGTAACACGTGTAAGAACTACGCTCGGGTTCAAAGCGAGCGAATGCAATTTGCCAACCAACGTGAGTTGCCAGGGAATATCAATACCCCATTATGTACATCGATTTGGTTTCACTTTCACACAGCCTCGACACCATAGAGTACAAATGCATTTAATTGCTGTATTTTCGCACCGAATTGAATACGTTTGACGAAAACTTGAAAAGACAGACCTAACTAAGCGCATAATATCGATTTATTTTTGCCATGTGTTATTATAGTGGAGCCATGTTCTCTGACTCGATATCGATTGGTCACAATAGTTTCACCCTCTAGTATCTTTTCCTCGCTGTCTTCTTTCAACGATAATCAATATCTTCAATTAATTAAATGAACGAGCACGTCAACTATTAAATCCCAAACAAATAAAAATAAGAAAAGATAAATAAACAAACGAAACAAAAAGTGTTACCTCTCGGTCATATAAATGCTGAATTTGGTATGGAATATGTTTGTACAAATCTAAAAATATATTGAAACTCTAAAGTATACAAAGCGTTGGATAATTAAAGAATTTGAAATTCTAAAATGTGGTAATGACAAAGGTAAGCTTGACTGTATTTCTTAACATAGAACAATCCCACATGTAGATCGTACGGAGCAAATTATGTTTATATGGAGTAGGAATGCTTAATTAGGTGTCGTATTTATGAACAGAAAATCAAAAGTATGTTTTTATGACCAATTTAAATGTTTAAAGGTTCAAGGCTCGATTAAACTGCACCAGGTTTTATCACAATCCCACGATAAGATCACATTCTACGATAATAACACAATCCTACGATAACAAAACATCTCAAAAGCGTCCTAGTTATTTATAATTATTTAATTTAAGGAGAAAACAAATATCACAACATAACATCCAAGTGGCATCTGATGGGAGATGCCTTGAAGAGATTAGAACAAGAATCGCCATGGCGAAAGTAGCCTTTAGCAAGATGAAAAACATTTTGACCAATAAAAAGATGTCAATTGAAAGGAGAAAAAGAGTGTTGAGGGGATACATACAGCCTGTTCTTTTGTATGGATGTGAAACTTTGACAATGAAAAACATATGATGGCTGCGGAAATGTGGTTTCTGAGGAAAATTTAAAGAATACCATGGACAGACAGAAAAACCAATGACCAAGTACAACAGGAGACAAATGAAAATCGTAAACTGATTAGAGAAATTAGACGTAGACAGTCAAAATTGTTTGGACATGTTGTGAGAAGAAATGGATTGGAGAACTTAGTGACAACTGGCAAGATCGAAGGGAACAGACCAAGAGGAAGACCAAGAGGAAAATACCTGAATGGCTTGGCCACATGGCATGGACGAGACAGGAACACTGAGCTGATCCACGACTCTGGTGATCGAATGAAATGGCGAGTCATGACCGCCTACGCTTTCTGGTATGACACATGATTGATTGATTGAACATCCAGGTAAATGGGAACATTCTTAAACAAGTGAATTGGTACAGCCATCTCGGAACAGTCATAATATATGATTATTTTTTTTTCGGGGGGGGGGGGGGGGGTGATGTCTTTTATAGAACAGAACAATAATTTCCCGAAGCTGTGTTTCAAACGCGGTAGGCACGATTACGAACTGCGTTCATGACCCCTTCGGCACAGTGCTGGTTAACTAAAAATGATATAGCCGACTTTGTAGCGAAGGGATTACGGACGCAATTCGTAATCCTGCATACCACGTTCGAAACACAGCTGCGGGCGATTTGGTAGTGACCTCCTTACGTTGGTTTTCATACAATGTTATGAGTGCCGGTCGTTCAGAAAGCAATGGCAAACTACTGAACGCAAACTTCCCAATGATGCACAAGCAGCTAAAAAAGGTGCGGTTGACTATGATGTTCTGTAAAAAAAAAATATGCATCTAACAAACTTCTTACAAAGAAAGGAAATCAGAAATATGCAAGAACCACAGAAATATTATTCGTAACAGCCACGTAAGCCACCAAGCGTCGTAGTGTGGAATAATTTGCGCTCCAGCGCCTGATGGGCGGCACTGGATAGTGTCAATCCGTGTGATTGTACAATGTCTTTATGTCGTCAATCCATTTTCTTCTTGGGCGTCCTCTTGCTCTCGTCGTAGATGATCTTTGGTGTAGGATCAGTGATGGTAGTTGTTGGTGTTGCATACTAACGACATGGCCAAACCACTTGATCTTCTGTCTTTCAATAAATGTGGCACAGGCTATTGATCCCACTGTCTGTCTGATAACAGCATTTCTTACTCGGTGTCGGATTGTTGGCAGCTTTCCTCATGCATTTCATCTCACAGGTGTTGATTTTGCGAAAGTGTGATTTGAATAAAGCCCAAATTTGAGATTGGTAGCATAGGGTTGGTGTGAATATGCTGTTTATTGTCTGTCATTTTGCGGACATGGGTATATGTGGATGTTTCAATAAGGATGATAGTTGATATGTAAGTGCAGATATTGTGACCACACACACACAATATTAAAGTGAAATGTAAGTGCAGATATTGTGACCACACATACACAATATTAAAGTGATATGTAGGTGCAGATATTGTGACCACACACACACATATTAAAGTGATATGTAGGTGCAGATATTGTGACCACACACACACAATATTAAAGTGATATGTAGGTGCAGATATTGTGACCACACACACACAATATTAAAGTGATATGTAGGTGCAGATATTGTGACCACACACACACAATATTAAAGTGATACGTAGGTGCAGATATTGTGACCACACACACAATATTAAAGTGATATGTAAGTGCAGATATTGTGACCACACACACACAATATTAAAGTGATATGTAAGTGCAGATATTGTGACCACACACACACAATATTAAAGTGATATGTAGGTGCAGATATTGTGACCACACACACACAATATTAAAGTGATATGTAGGTGCAGATATTGTGACCACACACACACAATATTAAAGTGATATGTAAGTGCAGATATTGTGACCACACACACACAATATTAAAGTGATATGTAGGTGCAGATATTGTGACCACACACACACAATATTAAAGTGATATGTAGGTGCAGATATTGTGACCACACACACACAATATTAAAGTGATATGTAGGTGCAGATATTGTGACCACACACACACAATATTAAAGTGATATGTAGGTGCAGATATTGTGACCACACACACAATATTAAAGTGATATGTAAGTGCAGATATTGTGACAACACACACACAATATTAAAGTGATATGTAGGTGCAGATATTGTGACGACACACACAATATTAAAGTGATATGTAGGTGCAGATATTGTGACGACACATACAATATTAAAGTGATATGTAGGTGCAGATATTGTGACCACACACACACAATATTAAAGTGATATGTAAGTGCAGATATTGTGACCACACACACACAATATTAAAGTGATATGTAAGTGCAGATATTGTGACCACACACACACAATATTAAAGTGATATGTAAGTGCAGATATTGTGACCACACACACACAATATTAAAGTGATATGTAGGTGCAGATATTGTGACCACACACACACAATATTAAAGTGATATGTAAGTGCAGATATTGTGACCACACACACAATATTAAAGTGATATGTAAGTGCAGATATTGTGACCACACACACACAATATTAAAGTGATATGTAGGTGCAGATATTGTGACGACACACACAATATTAAAGTGATATGTAGGTGCAGATATTGTGACGACACATACAATATTAAAGTGATATGTAGGTGCAGATATTGTGACCACACACACACAATATTAAAGTGATATGTAGGTGCAGATATTGTGACCACACACACACAATATTAAAGTGATATGTAAGTGCAGATATTGTGACCACACACACACAATATTAAAGTGATATGTAAGTGCAGATATTGTGACCACACACACACAATATTAAAGTGATATGTAAGTGCAGATATTGTGACCACACACACACAATATTAAAATGATATGTAGGTGCAGATATTGTGACCACACACACAATATTAAAGTGATATGTAAGTGCAGATATTGTGACCACACACACACACACACACACAATATTAAAGTGATATGTAAGTGCAGATATTGTGACCACACACACACAATATTAAAGTGATATGTAAGTGCAGATATTGTGGCCACACACACACAATATTAAAGTGATATGTAAGTGCAGATATTGTGACCACACACACACAATATTAAAGTGATATGTAAGTGCAGATATTGTGACCACACACACACAATATTAAAGTGATATGTAAGTGCAGATATTGTGACCACACACACACAATATTAAAGTGATATGTAAGTGCAGATATTGTGACCACATACACACAATATTAAAGTGATATGTAAGTGCAGATATTGTGACCACACACACACACAATATTAAAGTGATATGTAAGTGCAGATATTGTGACCACACACACGCAATATTAAAGTGATATGTAAGTGCAGATATTGTGGCCACACACACACAATATTAAAGTGATATGTAGGTGCAGATATTGTGACCACACACACACAATATTAAAGTGATATGTAAGTGCAGATATTGTGACCACACACACACAATATTAAAGTGATATGTAAGTGCAGATATTGTGACCACACACACACAATATTAAAGTGATATGTAAGTGCAGATATTGTGACCACACACACACAATATTAAAGTGATATGTAAGTGCAGATATTGTGACCACACACACACAATATTAAAGTGATATGTAAGTGCAGATATTGTGACCACACACACACAATATTAAAGTGATATGTAGGTGCAGATATTGTGACCACACACACACAATATTAAAGTGATATGTAGGTGCAGATATTGTGACCACACACACACAATATTAAAGTGATATGTAGGTGCAGATATTGTGACCACACACACACAATATTAAAGTGATATGTAGGGCAGATATTGTGACCACACACACACAATATTAAAGTGATATGTAAGTGCAGATATTGTGACCACACACACACAATATTAAAGTGATATGTAAGTGCAGATATTGTGACCACACACACACAATATTAAAGTGATATGTAAGTGCAGATATTGTGACCACACACACACAATATTAAAGTGATATGTAAGTGCAGATATTGTGACCACACACACACAATATTAAAGTGATATGTAAGTGCAGATATTGTGACCACACACACACAATATTAAAGTGATATGTAAGGTGCAGATATTGTGACCACACACACACAATATTAAAGTGATATGTAGGTGCAGATATTGTGACCACACACACACAATATTAAAGTGATATGTAGGTGCAGATATTGTGACCACACACACACAATATTAAAGTGATATGTAGGTGCAGATATTGTGACCACACACACACAATATTAAAGTGATATGTAAGTGCAGATATTGTGACCACACACACACACAATATTAAAGTGATATGTAAGTGCAGATATTGTGACCACACACACACAATATTAAAGTGATATGTAAGTGCAGATATTGTGACCACACACACACAATATTAAAGTGATATGTAGGTGCAGATATTGTGACCACACACACACAATATTAAAGTGATATGTAGGTGCAGATATTGTGACCACACACACACAATATTAAAGTGATATGTAGGTGCAGATATTGTGACCACACACACACAATATTAAAGTGATATGTAGGTGCAGATATTGTGACCACACACACACAATATTAAAGTGATATGTATGTGCAGATATTGTGACCACACACACACAATATTAAAGTGATATGTAAGTGCAGATATTGTGACCACACACACAATATTAAAGTGATATGTAAGTGCAGATATTGTGACCACACATACACAATATTAAAGTGATATGTAGGTGCAGATATTGTGACCACACACACACAATATTAAAGTGATATGTAGGTGCAGATATTGTGACCACACACACACACAATATTAAAGTGATATGTAGGTGCAGATATTGTGACCACACACACACAATATTAAAGGACCCTCTGCCACGCGGTGAGACGTATTGTGTATGTATTACTAGATCGATAATTCTATAGACCAATCGGCACTCCATTAGTCATGTGATTGTTATCATGCCGGATGCCTTTACTTCGCAGAACATTTCCTGTGACCCACTTAATGTTGGATCGACATCGGAGCCCTGATCACTGTTGTACAAATCCCCGCCTCGATGAGAATTCGAACACATAATCAACAGGCCGGCCAGTCAGTGTGCTACGTCTGCACCCAAAATTAGAGTACTGACTGAAAAAAACATCTCCGACTGTAATGCGACTTAAACCATAACTTTGTAGATGCCACTAAGGCCTTTGATCGAGTTCAGGTGAAGGAGCGCAATTGGGAGTGTACAAGCGTTATTCTAGTACGAGGAAATGTAACCTAAATATGAAATGTGATGGTAGGGTAGACAAACCCCTAATCCTTGGTCGTCAACTGGTCTATGATCGAAGCTCCCGTAGGTGGACAGTTAGAGCATTGCTTTGCTGATCTGGCAGCTTCTGCAGCTTGCCTTGTTCCAAAGGTGATACTTGGTCCAGCGTGCCTTGTTACAAAGGAGTAAACTAGGCAGACCGAGAGAGGAATCATGCTGTATGGGCAACACATGGTCTCTATAATTCAGCCCAGTCGTTGTGTTATGGAAAGGTATAACTACATATCTGGTCCTCGCCATGTGTTGTGGATATTATGCATTGTAACAAACTATCGTCTGTCAAGACGGCAAGATGCCAGTTAGTCAGTCATCAGTCGACAGTCACTCGGCCAGTCAGATGTGTGCTAAATAGTCTAAATGGTTTTAACATTTTAAATAGTCACGGCAGACAACATTTTACCGCTCGATCTAGAATGGTTTGTGGTATACTAATTGACTAAACTGAACAGGAAAAAAACACCTTTGTTGGTAAGTGCAGACAGTGTCTTCCAGGCTGAGAAACCAAGATGGCTTATGGGGACTATTGCTACGCACTCGATAGGATATTATTGTTTTGTTAACTAATAATAGACAGCAGGGTTTTATCAACATGAAGTATAATATCTCCTCCTATGCTAGTTCTTATATCAAATTCTGTGGTCATCTGACAATCCATATACAAAATTAGGGTTTTACAACTTTCAGATGTCGTCAGAATATCCCTCCTTGATATCGAGAGCTAGGATAATGCCGGGCAACATGGCAGGAGGGAGGACTGCCGTATTCATCAAAACAGTGACATGTTCACTGCCAAGAAGAAGGTCAAGTGCTCGCCCTGCTGAAGGAATCAGGCGGAAATCCTCGTAAGTAATTTGTTTATTTCTTTAAATGTGTTCAAAATGAAAGTCTATAACCTTCAGTGTATTGTGTTATCTGCAATCAATATTAAAGGCTACAGCCTTCAGTTTGTGTTGTTATCTGTTGTGTCCATAAATTTCTGCTTCTCTCCTACAGTCTTACTTTAAAGAGTTATGAGATTGTTAATCATGTCGCTTTGGTTGGTTTCTTTGTTACCCGGTGTTGAAATAGGTATTGTTTGAATTTTGAGACAGAAAATTACGACAAGTTACAAAGCTGCATACACACTTGTGTAACTTCTGTGTTTCATGTACTGGGGCATTTACAATGCCAATTCTGTTCTTCGCGTTGTTTCCATTTCAGAATAATCACATTCGAGAAGGACAATCGATCCAGCCATAGCCTTAAAAACTTTGCAAACAACGAATACAATTCTAAAATTTTCCACACATGAAAGTTTCCATGTGCATTTTTATTTGTACACTTGGATTTGATAGCATCCGCATTTTCAACACAGTAGCTGATGTTACAATATATCAACGTTACAAACCTTCATAGATCTCCAAGAATAAACCCATAATGTGTCCGTCAACGTTCTATACATCCAGTAACATATTGAGGCAAAAATCCATGTTCTGAATTTAAAATAAATCAAACATTACCTTCATTCTATTTTTGCTTCTTCCCTCTTGGTTCTAAATGCTCTTCTAGCCATTCAAATATGTGTGCCCGACCATGCCATATGACATCATGACCGTCTGGTGGAATCCAAACTTTAACTATTTTTGTTGTCTATCTGCTTCATCCTTTCGTCGTCGAATGTTGTCATACCTAGTTACTACACACAGCCTTTTTACGTAACAATCTTGCTTATTGGTGCGTTCTCGTGCATATGGGAAAAGGGTTTGTCTTCTGTCAATTTATAAGTCTGCTCATAATTTTACTAAATTATGCTGGTTCTCACTAATTCATTAAGTCACCGTAAGGAAAATCCTACTTTGTAAATGTCGCCCTCTAGCTCATAATGTTATACTTCTGTTCAGGTGCATTCACTATTCATATATGTTAGCTTCCTGGGTTGAATAGTTATATGTGGGTTTGTTTCCTGTTTAATACGTTTCCTCCTCTTCAACCCTATATCGAATAAACCATCCAGTGTATGCTAATTGTAGCGACAGAAAACGCTACGGCCAAGAAAAATGTACATATCTGTCCCGTAGACTTTACGGCTCTGAAACAAGGGCTTCTCGGCCTTATGGCTATCACAGTGTAGTTCTATCTGCACTTGATCTGGCCAGGGCCACCAGCAGAGGCTGTCTTCCAAATGATACACAGAGACGCGGAAGCTCATAGGGCGGTTCTTGCCCCTAGGGGAATCGCGAGCTCTTAAGAAAAAGGGCTGTAATCAAAGAGAAGGAAAAACGTAGAAGCTGTTGAAATGTTTCAGGATGCAAAACAAGTGAGCTGGCCAGAATAAAATATCACACGAATACGTTCTTAAAGACTATTGTGCAAACATACTGATAATCTTACAAATGGGTTATCTGGATTTGGTCCCAGTATGAGAAATGGAGATGTGCTATTCAACAAACTGGATGACAAAGTTCGAATGAAACTATAAAGAGAACGCCCAAGAAAACAACTATATAACAGAGGCATGAAGGAACGTCGACGCTCGGACTTTAGCAGAGTTGAAGAGAATTTGTGAGAACAGGAATAGTGAAGTTACGTGCTTAGATGACTTCAAAACCAGTATTCAGACTGACTAATCTTCCGACGACGGCGACAATGATGATTATTTTTATAATGATGATGATTGTATTGATAGTAGGAGTAATTATTTTTCTTCGCATATCCTATTTACTGGACATCACTGTCAATACCAGCATTTTACCGCTGTTTGTTGATTTCTTGGCAAGATTACGCTCAGAAGTTTGCCATTGCTTTCTGAGCGACAGGCTCACATGCCTTCGTAAGTAACCCAACGCGACGCGATCTGCGACCGAATCTCGCGCAGCTGCGCTTACCCTACGTGGATATACGAGATTACGGAGAAAGTCGTTAACTCCTTAGCCAGGGAGACCGGCACTAGGAGTAATAGTAAGAGGTATTTGAAATAAACAAATTGTCTTGGTTTACAGATCCGAAAGTGAACACTTGATGGCAGCATTAGTCTGCTTAACCATCACTGACCGGAACGACACCTGCAGGAGTTTATTATGTGTGTAACTACTTTGATTTCAAACTGTACCAATCAACCAAACAAACATTAGTAATCATAAGGGGCATTTTATTTGGGGGACAAGGTGGAGAAAGCGGTGGAACAGACTGAGCACCCGTATGTGGAGAAAATGATATATTGGGGGATCGGTAGGGGCTCTGGACGAATTTCAAAACTGAGAGGGACCAGGAGAACTTTCAGTCAGATGGCAGTTGGAACCATTAACTGTATGACTCTTCGCTGGCTGTTGAACGAGGGGACAGAGCGCGTTTGGGAATGTCCTGAGTGCGGTAATGTTATTTCTTAACTCAACTCAACTCAATTCAACTTTCCTTGTCATTCTACTTACACACTAACATTTCCTCCTGCCATTAGATTGGAATATTTTGACAATGAAAAGCCGAAACGTGTGAAAACATCAACAACCTAGATTTAATCCTAGCCAGTCGATATATGTCTCTCCACATGTAAGTGATATAAGTACTAAAGTAGAGAGTTGAAATCATTGCACCGGGTTTTACCCCGTCTGGCGTGTCTAGTTGGTCATGCGACGAAGTACACTTGTTCCAGCAGCGAGGCTCTGTCATCATTTGGAGGTGACAGGTTCGAATCCCGGTCGGTAACTATAGCTTTCAAATTTTGTGTTGTCTATTGCGTCCTCTAGTCTCTACTTCCTTCTTCTCCTTCTATGAGTGCCAAACAATACTATGTGTGTTTATTTATGTACCGTTTCTCACCACAGAACGACACACCGCTTGTGGAATGCATCGCACACAACAGAACTCCGTAGCTCCAGCAATGACCCACAGGAATCTCCTGGGGGGGGGGGGGGGACACACGTAGTCTGAAGGACGCTGTCCGGAAAACGAAAAAAACGAATCCACCACCTGAAGAACGTGTGGCAGACGGCTTAATCACTTGGCATGAAGTCCCTCTAACAGACTTGCACACCATGTTGATTCCTGGCTTTGGATAGAGGAAGAAGACATTTGCAACACTGATCCCGTGGAGATGGCACTTTGGCAATGGGTCGGGAGAAAAGCTTCTACACCAACATCTCTCCGATAGATGTAAGTCTGAAGGACTCAAGAGTTAACACCAAAAAATCAAAAAAAAATTTTCATAAAGATTCACGACCAACCAACGATACATTAGGATTTACAGGAAACAAGGCGTCCGGTCTTGTACATTACGTGCAAATACACACGCACACACATTGTCAATGCATTGTCAGGACATGAGAAGTACGCAAACACACGAGGTAATGCAGTTCTGGACATGGCAGGTTCTAGGCCCCAGCGTTACTGACGGATCACATCCCAGGTAACAGTCAGTAACAATTCATTTGACACGCCTTAGGCGCATTGGGCAGTTGGTGCTAGATCAATACTTGTATAGACCAATCAGCAGTACAGGGGTTGTGATCAGTATTACACCAATCCCCTTTACCTCCAAAGACATTTCCTGGTATCCAGTTTAGGCCAAATCAAATTGGGTTTACAGGTCAATTTTAAAAATTAAAATTCACACCACATGATGAAATGCAGGAGCCAAATTTTTGTTTTGGTATAGGCCAATTAAAATGTAAGCGCCAATATATTTCGGTTTACAATACGGAAAATAGTCTAGTGCTATATACAACCTATACTGTCGTATGCTTGTGAGACCTGGACAACAAACAGACATACTGGCAAATATATACTGCTACTATTTGCATCTTGAAGTCTTGACAGACGATAGTATGTGTGCTTCAAACAAAGGCTTAATAACCTCTCCTTAGCACTAAGTCTGGGCTAAATCGTACAGAGCATGCGTTTTCCTTGCAGCATGATCCATTTCTCGGTCTACCTAGTTTACTCCAGAGAAAGCGTAACATCAATCCATCTGGAACAAGACAAGTTGCAGTAGCTGCCGGATCAGCAAAGCAATGCTCTAACTGTCGGAGCTTCTATCCTAGACCAGCTGACGTCCAAGAACTGGTCTGTCCTACCATGATATTTAGTCTTTAGGTTTGGCAATAAGCAGTAGAAATGTGATTTTTGAGGAACATGTAAGGAATACCAGGGCGACAACTGGTAAATTTTTTATAGAAATAGAGTAAGAGAAAGACAAAGAGATAAATGCATGGTAGGCTTGGTCGAATGCATAACTGGAACAAGAAAGCAGATCTGATCCGAAACTCTGGAGACCGTGTGAGATTGACAACAAATGCAGTGAGTATATGAAGTGTTAGGACCATAATAATTTGTAGCTTTGAGTCCACGGAGGATTGTATGGCCAGTCTTTCCCTCCCGAATGAAGATAGCTGACATTATTCGACCGCGTTCATGCCAGTTCCGACATAACACCATAACCGTCACATCTACGTGCCCGCTACCGTTTGAGATGGCTATCCATAGTCGTCGACGCTGATCGTCTTGGTAAATGATGATGATAATACACATCTGGATTATAGTTAACAGCCACTGAAACCCGTTTCCCAACAATGAACGTTTACGCTGATCAATATAAACCCCAGGTAGTAGCGAGGCGTGGTCCTCTAAGAGTTGAAACAGACGATACATCGTTATCTCTTCAACGCATGGAAGCATGAGCAGTGAGAAAACGAAGGCTTTCTTGACGATCTTTCATGACATTACATTGTCTTTAAAACATCCAAGTAAATTATCTTTTCTGAGTACAGTGACGGCGTCTTTAAAACATCACATTAAATTATCTTGTCTGTGCTTTGTACTTCAACACTAGCTGAAGTCGTTAATCGTCTCAAATTGTACATATCAAACACTGTTTGGCGCACTTAATCTTAACCAGTCAGGGTGCATTACGCACAATTTTTCACGGGATGTTTATGCAATCGATGCCTATAAGGGCAAAATTCGCTGATTTTACCACGTAATTGTATTATATGAAATCTAATATATTACACATATATTTTATGACTGTAGGGATGAAATTCGCTGATTTTTACAATGTAATAGTGTTATATGTCAGATACGAGATATCACAGTTATGTATTCTCACAACTGTAAACTAAAACCGATAGTTAAGTCAACACATTTTGCGGATTCAACTTGCGCTATTCCATGTTATTAACAACTCCACTCGTTTCAGTCATACTGGTTCTATTTAGATTAAATAATGATAATAGGGTCTAATAATGTTCACATTACATGTTCAGTATGCAATAAAATGAGGCAAATACCACATATATGGTTCCAAGGTTTCTTAAAAGGTATCTGCAATCAGAAATTGTCTGAGTATTGTAAAGAAGTTAATTCTATTCTGATTATGACATATTAAGCATTAGTATCAGTACAACAGATAAATTAGAAAGTCGACATTTTTATGGGAAGAAGATTAAGGAGCAAATATATTCTTTAAAATAGGAAAAATTTTAAGTACAAAATAACATTCCAAAGCATCCAAAGAGATATGGCTGATCATCTGTACCTTAAAAAAATGCTTTATACAATTCCAGATAAACTGAAGTTATTCATTTATATGAGAGGGCTTAAAATGAAAACTTTCAATTTTTTTTTGGGTGAATATATTCTGAAAAAGTAAAGAACAAATATATAATATTCCGATATAGTCACCACTGCATTCAATGTAAGTCCTCCAGCGCCGATAAAGTGTTTGGATTCCTGTAGGGGAAAAAAAATAATCTTTGTCTCATGTGTAACCACTCATGCACTACCGCTGTACCTCTTCATCAAACCGAAAAAGTCTTGCCTCCCAATGACTCTTTGAGTTTTCCTGGGCGATATGATACACATTGAAAGTGGAGGTCACTGATAAAAAAACGGATAATAGAACGCTGCTCCTCTTAAACTGTCCTTATGATGTCACCTCTATTCGTCCGCACCGTTATATCACTGCTTAACACTCTTGAAATCCTTATAACAGTATTGACAGGTTACAAGACAATGATTTGGTTATTGTGATTTTTATCACAATTTTAAGGTTTTCATGTGAAACCCTATCTTATATTGAGCAAAAACTACATAAACATTAATTTTATCTTATATTGAGCAAAAACTATATAAACATTAATTTTATTAGAATATAAACAACGATGCCGCTATGCTGAGATTACTTTCGAAGAGTCTTACTCTTACGGGTGCCAAAAAGAAAAGTAGTTAGGCCTTACATATGAATACAAGTACAAATATAATGTTCAACATGAGATTAGTGATTTAAAAACATCTCCAACACGAATACAACTGACACAATATCTCCTTTGACTTCACGGCCAAAATTAATGGAGTTTGTAAATTTATGCCAAAATTTTAAAAAGTTCAAAATCCCTTCTAAGATACCAGATTAAGTTCTGCGAAAAATGAAAACAACTGACTTCATGTGTATTTTAATTGTTCTACTCAATAATGTCCAGTTATGTAACTATACAGACACGAGTTACTTAACACTCAAGGACAGGGTTTCTGCTACCATGCCATCATTTTATACACAACATATTGTCCTGGGCCCATACTGTCCCGACCAAACGACACATCGTAGGCCACTCGGTCAGCGACACGCCGCCCAGCTGAACATTTTCTGGTACAATTTAATGAGAACGTACAGACCCCGACGGGTGTTATTTGATCATGAATGAACACATCTGGCTTAGTGCTGTTTGAATTCAGGATCACGCAGACGATAAGAAAATGCAATAGTCACTAAGCCGTTACTGCTCCTAACTTAAGGGGCATGTTGAAGTATTTTAAAACTCCCTCCCGCTTGAACATTCAACAATAATAAATCCACATTGAACTGTTAGAATTTCTGAACTCCATTTTGATCAGAAGCCAGAAACCCCCAAACCGGTCAGTTTGACTAAAATTTTAACTTCTCGTCCTTGACTTGGGGACGTTACAAGTACCTCTGAAGTCGGAGTGAATTCGCCTGCTGGAGAGGGACACTAGTAATAGGGAAAGGTAATTCACGTGCAAAAACCTTTCCGGTGCACTAGAAGCTGTAGCACGTGTGTTTACTACGTTTGAGTTCAAAATGAGCGAAAGCAAACAACGAAAAAATTGCGGATTAATTAAGCATGTAAATGAATGTATACGGCTATTTACACAACAGTATGAAAAAACAAATAATTATAAATAACCTACAGCAACGAATAACAGACTTAAGGATCAAAACACCGAAGAAGTGAATGGTTTTAAAATATCTTGAGTCAACATTACATGAATACTCAAGTTGGGTAAAGCAAATAAAAATGAATCTTAACATGCCTGTTTGTCACGACGAAACGTCATCATCATCATTTATCATTATTATATCATCCCATCCCACAACCCAAAGCATGGGTCGTGGGGTTTCACAATGGTAGAGTCAGCAGAGTCATCCCACTGTTCTCTGTCATCAACGATTGAATGACATTTTCAAAAACAACTGGCATCTGTTGGGGTGTCATCAGTTGCAACTACAGGACAAGGCCATAGATGCTCAGATCCTTCCCCAACATATGCATCAGCGTCCGGCGTATGATAGTGCCAATTATGAATTTCCTTGTGAATTTCAAATTACACATCCGTGGTGCTAGCAAATTTCTTCAATGATAATGAAAGTTGGAGACAAGGAAAGAGTGATTCACGAACACAGTTGTTCCATAGTTTTTGTATGATGTCGTATATACAAGGAGAAAAGAAACCTTATCTCTTTGGCAATGAACGAATAAATACCAATGAAGACATCAAAGAACCATTCTTGTCAAAAGTGACATGCCAAATGGTTGCACGCCTTTACAACCCAACTCACCATGATTCTTTGCTGATAAAATCCAACAAGCAAAATCTGAAGACAGTCTGCCACGGGACAGACAAAAGCAATCCTGAACTTAAAACATTCACAAATGTATAATCTATTCCATAACTTGTATAGGCGAAGATGGGAGATCTTTACTAGCATTTCCAACATAATGTGAACGCCTTTCCTTGACTTCCACATCGACACGTGAGTATTTTACCTTTGCGTCTGGCAACAATTTCCGACTCTCAGAAAAATTGAGTGCTCTACTCTGCTCAGCTGCAACGTTGTCCAGACAGCATGGAGGAATATCACCAGCAGAGTTAATCCAGGACACCAAGGACCGAGATCTGTGGAGAATCATAAACGCCTATACCAGTTGAAAGGGCACATGATAATGATGATGATATCCAACATTACACAGACAATTGCTGACTGCTCATATATGGGGGTTGACGAAGAGAAGAACGAACGAACGAACAAACTTTATTTTCAAAGGGTTAAGAATTGGGCACGCAGGCCCGTCTAACATTCTGCCCTTCTATCACTCTCTTTCATACATTATTTCATTCACACATCATTCAAGGCTAACAGAGAACAGCAACAATATAAAAGATATGCATTATAAAGGCATGGGCAAAATGCGAACATCAAAACTACACGACACAGTAAAATTAGATAATGGTCTGACACTTGTTATTAGCCATGTGGAATATACTGGCCTACCAAAAGGGGACTGGCTGTTATACTAGGGTTTTGATATTATTATTATTATCTCTATTATTAAGGGGGAAGATAATCCGTACTGAGATAGTGTTCGAGTAATTTGCGATTATATGAATAGGGATTGGTGATGTCTTTGATTTCTTGTGGAAGATTGTTCCACAGCTGAGCTGCAGAGTACGTTAAGCTTGTTTTGTATAAGTCAATCCTAGGCTTCGGAATGTGTAATATATTTAAACGTTTACTGTGTCTAGCATTATATTTAAACAATGGCCAAAGGTAATTTGGGGCATTCCGATGCAGGATTTTGTGAATTAGTTTAGCTTTATTGAAAAGCAGGCGTTTGCGGAGTGGTAGTAACTGAAGGCGTTTATACAGGCTAGGATTGTCAGATAAATGTTTGTTATAAATTAGACTCATGGCCCGTTTCTGGAGTGAGTAAAGTCGCTTGGTGTTTGAATTAGAACAACCGTCCCAGATTGTAGAGCAGTAGTCAAAGTGTGTCTGTATATGAGAAGTATAGAATAGTTTCCTTGTGTCCTCATCAAGGAAGTTTTTAATTTTGGCGAGTTGGTAGACCTTTTTCGCTGTTTGTTTAATAAGCGCTTGAACGTGGGAATTAAAGGTTAGGTTTCTATCAATGATTATGCCTAATGTTTTGTGCTCAATTACACTTTCTACTGGCATGTTATCGATGTGAAGTTGAAGTGATGTTTGTGAGCTTAGAGTTTGAAGTCTTTGTCTGGTTGTTAGTAACATTGATTTTGTTTTAGTGATGTTAATTTGCATACGGTTTGAATAGCTCCACCTAACTACATTATTTAATTCTTGTTGTAAAGACGACTCCAATAAAATACAGTTTTCAGCATTTGTGTACACTGTACAGTCGTCTGCAAATAGAGAATCTAGACATAAATAACTGTAAAATAAATAGAAGAGGCGGCGTGTCTTCAAGACGTCATATGTAAAGCAATTGTACAACTTACTTTTGGGCTGGAGATGATAACAGGTGACAAGGCAGGACAACTTAATCCACATCGTCATACCCTGACCTAGGATTTGTGATTTTCTCTTGCCATTTCACAATTAATGTGCCCTATGCTTACATTGCCTAGTAAATCACATACAGCAAATAAATGCTGGTGTTGATTGCAATGTCCTGTAAAGAAAACCCAACTAACTTTACCTGTTTCATTGTCTGTAAGATAATCGTTACCTGTTTTATTGTCTGTGGGATCGTCTTTACATGTTGTATTGTCTGTGTGATAATCTTTACATGTTTTATTGTCTGTAGGATAATCTTTATATGTTTTATTGTCTTTAGGATAATCGTTACGTGTTTTATTGTCTGTAGAATAATCTTTATATGTTTCATTTTCTTTAGGATAATCGTTACCTGTTTTTTGTCTGTGGGATAATCTTTATATGTTGTATTGTCTTTAGGATAATCGTTACGTGTTTTATTGTCTGTAGGATAATCTTTATATGTTTTATTGCCTTTAGGATAATCGTTACCTATGTTATTGTCTGTGGGATAATCTTTACCTGTTTCATTGTCTATGGGATAATCTTTACCTGTTTTATTGTCTGTGGGATAATCATTCCCTGTTTTATTGTCGGTGGGACCATCTTTATCTGTTGCATTGTCCGTGGGGTAATCTGTATCTGTTGTATTGTCTGTGGGGGTAATCTTTACCTGTTTCATTTTCTTTTGGATAATCTTTACCTGTTTCATTGTCTGTGGGGTAATCTTTACCTGTTGTATTGTTTGTGGGATAAACTTTACCCGTTTTATTGTCTGTGGAATAATCGTTACCTGTTTTATTATCTGTGGGACAATCTTTCCCTATTTTATTGTCTATGGGATAATAATTACCTATTTTATTGTCTGTGCGATATTCTTTACTTGTTTTCTTGTCTGTGAGATAATATTTACCTGCTTTTTGGTCTGTGGGACCATTTATACCTGTTTTATTGTATGTGAACTAATCTTTACCTGTTTATTATTTGTGGGAAAATCTTCACCTGTTTTATTGTCTACGGGATAATCTTTACCTGTTTTATTGTCTGTGGGATAATCTTTACCTGTTGTATTGTTTGTAGGAAAATATTTACCTGTTTCATTGTCTGTGGGATAATCTTTACCTGTTTTATTGCCTGTGGGATAATCATTCCCTGTTTTATTGTCGGTGGGACCATCTTTACCCGTTTTAATGTCTGTGGGATAATCTTTACCTGTTTTATTGTCTGTGCGGTAATATTTACCGCTTTCATTTTCTGTTCGATAATCTTTACTGTTTCATTGTCTGTGGGATAATCTTTACCTGTTTTATTGTCTTTGGGATTATCTTTACCTGTTTTATTGTCTGTGGAATAATCTTTACCTGTTTTATTGTCTGTGGGATAATTTTTACCTGTTTTAGTATCTGTGGAGTAATATTTACCGCTTTCATTTTCTGTTCGATAATATTTACTGTTTAATTGTCTGTGGGATAATCTTTACCTGTTTTATTGTCTGTGGAATAATCGTTACCTGTTTTATTGTCTGTGGGGTAATCTTTACCTCTTTTATTGTCTGTGGGATAATCTTTACCTGTTGTATTGTTTGTAGGATAATCTTTACCTGTTTTATTGTTTGTGGGATCATCTTTACCTGTTGTATTGTCTGTGGGAGAATCTTTACCTGCTTTATCTGCAAGGGTGCAGTCATATGCGAGGCAACCAGGACTGCAAGAGCTGTGAAGAAAAGGCAGGACAGAAAAACTACTGCAGGAAATCCTCCTCCAGAAACGTCAAGCATTCCTTGCCCACATTGTCAAAGAACATTTCGAGCCAAAATAGGCTTTATCAGCCATCTTAGAACCCATGGCACCATACCTTCAACCCCACTGGATGAAATGAATGGTCATCATCATTCTTGATGGACAAACAACAACAACAAAAAAAACAACAACAACACCTGCTTTATTGTCTGTGGGATAATCTTTACCTGTTTTTTTTTGTCTGTGGGATAATATTTACCTGTTTTATTATCTGTAGGATAATCTTTACGTGTCTTATTGTCTGTGGGAATAATCCTTACCTGTGTTATTGTCTGTGGGATAAAATTTACTCTTTGCACTGTCCATGGGATCATCTATTCTTCTGTTGGTTTTGTTGTGAACTATAGAGTAACTTCTTGCGTGTTTTATGGTCTTGTGATCCTTTTTCCATGTTTTATTGCCCATAGTACAATATTAACCTGTATTATTGCCTATAAAAAAGTTACCTGTTTTATTGTCTGTATGATAATATTTACTTATTTTACTGTCTATAGGATAATCTTTACACGTTTTATTGTCTGTAAGATAATTTTTATCTGTTTTATTGTCTGTATAATACGTTCACATGTTTTACTTCCATGGGATCATCTTCACCCTTTATTTTAACGGGGTGGGTATTTTACTGTGTATGAAAAAAATGTAACTGTTTTAAAGTGTGTGGGGTACTCTTTACCCCGTTTTGCCCTCGATAGGATAATAAGTATCTATTTTATTGTCTGTGGGATAATCATTACCTCTTTATTGCCTATGATAATCTTTAGATATTTCATTGTCTATGGGTTGAACTTAACATATTTTATTGTTTATCGAAATTAGTCACTAAATACAACTCAAATAAACTGCTTAGAAATAGAAACTGTGAATTGTCACAACTGTACTCACGAAATCAACACCTTATATCTGGACGCCGTGGTGACTAACAGAGTGAGGGAAATTGTTATTAACATACTATTCATAGGCGCAGGATCTTTCATATCGTTGTTTGGTATAATCGCTAATACGATCAACATCGTCGTGTATGTGAAACATGGAATCAAAGATAGCGCTACTGTTCAGTTCCTGAGTTTATCTGCATCAGACTACGTATTTTCAGTTCTAGCTTTCATGATGACAGTGAGCGTTTTCATCGGCAGCGTCAGACCCTACCTCACCTTGCTGGATCCAGTTTCTTTCTCTTACTGTTTGGCTATAACAAGAGAGAAAGCTTACACAATATCAGTCATTATAACCTTTATGATGTCCATTGAGAGATGCTACTGTGTAGCGTTTCCTTTCAGTGTTAAGCGCATTTTCTTAAAGTCGCGGACCGTTAAAGCCATTATCTGTATTACTGTTATTTTTGTGGTGTTTTTGATACCAGAGTACTTAACAGTTGGTTTGGTTTGGACCTTTGATAGAGCTGTGAACGCATCTAGGCTGATATTCTGGTCTTCCAGTGAAAAGTACTTCACAGACGTGTGGAAGAATATCATTATATCTGGCGTGTTGCCAGTCGTGTCCAGCATTACAGCCACAATGTGTATCGTGTATATGGGAACATCAGTACAAACATCCAATATACTTCGCAAACGCGGCGTGACTGGACAGCGCAGAAACAGTTCTGTGATGAAAGAAGATGTGACCAATGGAATAAAATCATCTGCAGAAAAAACTAGCAACCTGAAAAAGGACGCACGGCTAACCAGGACGGTTATTGCTGTGGCCACTTTGTTTATCGTATGTAACATTCCTAAATTAATTGTGATCGCATCCTCTATCGTGGTGCTGTTTATTCCAGACTTCAGCCTCCTGGTTCATGGGAGGTACAATAACTTAATCTCAATAATTCTCACTATAACGTTCGACTTTGAAGCAATTAACAGCGCATCTACTTTCTTAATTTATTATGCTTCTAGCACAAAGTTTAAAACAACTGTCAATCGTATAGTTAGCATATGTTCTATGCACAGATAATGTAGTTTCTCCAGTAATGTGTCTTCAATGTAAGCTCGTCGTTTAGCAAAGGTTATATGGACAGATATAGTTTATCTAGTATAAATGTATCTTTAATATACGCTTGTCAAATAGCAAATGTTCCATGGACAGATAATTATTTCTCTAGTATAAATGCATCTTCAATATCAGATTGTCATGTAAAAAATGTTCTAGGGACAGATAGTAGTTTCTCTAGTATAAATATGTCTTCAATGTAAGCTGGTCTTATAGCAACGATTCTATGGACATATAATAGTTTCTCTAGTATAAATGTGTCTTCAATATAAGCTAGTCATATAGCAACGATTCTATGGACAGATAATAGTTTCTCTAGCATAAATGTGTCTTCAATATAAGCTAGTCATATAGCAACTATTCTATGGACAGATAATCGTTTCTCAAGTAATAATGTGTCTTTAATAAAAGCTTGTTATATAGCAATGTCCTATGAAGAGATAATATAGTTTCTCAAGTATAAATGTATTTTCAATGTAAGCTAGTCAAATATAAATAGTACTATGTGCAGATTATAAAGTTTTCGAGTTTAACTGTGTCTTCAGTGTAAGCTTGCCATAAAGCAAATGTTCTATGAACAGATAATAAAGTTTCTCAGCTATCAGTATGTCTTAAATGTAAGTTTGTCGTATAGCACATGCTCTATGAACAAAAACTAAAGTTTCTCAATTATCAATATGTGTTCAATGTAAATTTGTCATACAGCATCTGTTCTGTGAAAATGTAATAACGTTTCTCAATTATCAGTATGTCTTCGGTGTAAACTTGTCATTAAATCAGGTGTCCTATATACCGATTACACAGTTTCTCGGGGATTAATGTGTTCACTGTGAAAGCTTGTTCGGCCATGTCATGACAGTCCAAAGACTAGTGGTACCTCGGTTACGAACGCATCAGGTCACGAACAATTCAGGTTAGGAACAACAACTTCAAAACTGTTTTTTTTCGCGTAAAGAACAGTACCTCGGGTTGGGAACGAAGGAGAGAGAGAGAGAGAGAGAGAGAGAGAGAGAGAGAGAGAGAGAGAGAGAGAGAGAGGGAGAGAGAGAGAGGGAGAGAGAGAGAAAGAGAAGAGAGAGGGAGAGAGAGAAAGAGAAAGAGAGAGAGAGAGAGAGAGAGAGAGAGAGCTTTAACGTTGGAGACAAACGATCGCGTAGAGTGCAAACGAAGGCCATGCAGTACTAACATCGCTTAGCGCTAGCCTAGCAGCCTAGTTTTGCACGCATGCGCAGCCTCTCTTTCACTGGCCTTAATACACAGCAGTAAAAGATTTCTTAGCAGTTGCCCTGTGTTCAGTTTATCTCTTTCATTATTTTCCTTGTTAACCCCATCAATTATGAGTTCGAAAAATGATGGTGGTGCTCCCAGGCAGCAGAAACGTATAACAGTGGAGGGAATGAAGGAAATAATTATGAAACATAAAAATGGCGTTCGTGTGTGTGACATCACTAATGAGTACAGCATGGCGAAACCAACTATCTTCAACATCATAAAGAACAAAGAGTTACTCCTATCAGTCGATGTGGCTAAAGGCGTAACTAAGCTGCAGAAGCAAAGACCTCAAATCTTAGAGAAAGTTGAAAATCTTCTCTTGATCTGGATCAGTGAAAAGCAACTTGCAGGAGACAATATTAGTGAGGCAATACTATGTGAAAAGGCGAAGCTGTTGCACAGTGATATATTGTCGAAATTACGTGGTACAAGTGAGGTGTGAAAAGTTAAAAGAAAAAAAAAAAGAAAAAATAAACAAACAGAAGATGTGGCATTCATAATGTAATTAGGCACGGAGAGGCTGCAAGTTCCAACGAGAAAGAAGCAGAAGTGTTCAAAGTGGAATTTGATAAGATCATCAAAGAGGAAGACTACGTTACACAGCAAGTCCTTAATTGCGACGAAACGGGCCTATTCAGGAAGAAAATACCAAAGAAGACATTTATCACACAGGAAGAGAAAGCACTTCAGGGGCACAAACCAATGAAGGACAGGCTAACTCTGCTGTTCTGTGCCAATGTAGTGGATGAGATTGTGTTCTTGGGCAAAAATATGGGCCTGGAAGTCGATGGCAACGACTTGGAGGAGTTGATTGAGGACCATAGTTGAGAGTTCACTACAGATGAGCTTGTGGATCTTCAGAATGAACAGCTAAAGACATTAAAAGAGGAGAAGTCGTCCGATGATGAGGAGCCAGTGACCATTTCAACTGCCAGGATTAAAGAAATTTGCAGCAAGTGGGAAGACGTTGAAGACTTCATTGTGAACCATCATGCAAACAAACTTGTTGCTAATAGGGTAGTAAACCTGATGAATGATAACGCGATGACCCACTTCAGAAAGATTCTCCAGCAAATGAAGCGACAAATGTCCTTTGATGGTTTCTTGGTGCAGAAAGATTACCAGTCGGCTGCCAAAAAACAGCGATAAGAAACTCCCGAAACTAATGATTCAGAATGGCAAAGGAAGTGACAAATTTCCCATGATCGTTTTCTTGGTAATAAAGATAGACTAAATCTTCTTTTATTTTACATTTCATTTATTTGGTTGTTTTCTTTCTCTTTATTTAATACGTAAAATACATGAATTCTTTGCGTTTTGTCGGGTAAACGACCTGAAGTTAATAAAAAAAAAATAAAAAATAAAAATAAAGAACGATTCTTTCATTTTGAAACGGATAGTCTCTATTTAATTGATTTCAATGCTTCGGGTTACGAACCGAGTTCTGGAACGAATCAAGTTCGTAACCCGAGGTACCATTGTATGAAGTTTCTGAACAAGTCATCGTTGTGACCTCTTCATAAAAATACTCCTGGGACGACCATGGGGAGAGCTGCTCCCAGACTTGGCCAGCGTGAATCCTGACCCTGGTCTTGGGATCCCAGCCACCCGTAAATGAGATAGCCCAAGAGTGTGGGCAGATAGTCACTTGAGTGTGTGGAGATTTTAGTCATGTGGTTGGGTGGAGATTGTCACTTTGATGTGTTAAGATAGTCACTTGAATGTGTAGAGAATACTAAGAAAGTCACTGAAATGTGTGAAGATAGTCATTTGAATGTGATTTTATTTGTAGTTTTAAAAGATATAGTTGTAAAGTCTTTCATTTTTTGGGCCATATCAAGACAAAAA
Source organism: Cepaea nemoralis (assembly GCA_014155875.1). Classification (NCBI taxonomy): domain Eukaryota; kingdom Metazoa; phylum Mollusca; class Gastropoda; order Stylommatophora; family Helicidae; genus Cepaea; species Cepaea nemoralis. The sequence continues at coordinate 13,310 of JACEFZ010005230.1, read as the reverse complement.
CTGGAACATGTTGTGACAACTGGAAAGATTTGTGGATAGAGAGATAGACGAACGTCAGCGAGCGAAAAGTCTTGATAGTCTTGTGTCATGGCAGGGAAGGAAAACAAAACACTAATTAATGTTGAAGATCGCAAAACATGATCGCCTCTTCAGTCAGGAAAGCACTTGATGATGATTGTCAAAATGCACCCTTTCTAGAGAATGTGAGATGTATTCGACATTATTCACTGATTTTATCACTATTGTTGCCTCTAGTGAATATATTTATAACATGCTTCTTCACAAAAAAAACCAAGAATTATCCGTCTCATTGTTCCTCTTTTGAGAATGTTGTGTTGCTTCCATTGATGTTTTTTGGAATATTACAAGGTGAGGTCCCAATCTCTTGCATACTGGCCAACCTTGTTTCGTTTCGTGTACTGAAAATATACCTCAAGTGTGCCACACGCTCTGCTGTTTCGCTTTAAAAGAGATGGTCGGTGTAAATTTGTCTACCTTGTTTACCAACCTAGTCTTCTTTTAGTTTGAAATTTGTCTATAACTGCAATGTTGTCTTTTATATAAACTGCACTGTCCTTTTTTTTCTCTAGGATAGAAAGGTTTGCCTAGTATTTGGATAGCCTAGGCATATGTGAACTGCTGAATACGTCGCCAATCCGTGGTATGCACATGGCTGATTCGCCAATCTTGAATTTTGTCTACATGTGGTTGCTTAATATATTGTGTCCTGTTCTGATGCACAGATTAATGATTTGTTCTCGTCTGTCTATAAGGTGAGAATAGTTTTGAGCTGGAGTTGATGGCTTTCTGACCAATTTGATCATTCTTTTCTTTTGGTGGTATGTAGTAGGTACATTAGGCTGTTCTTCTATTGCTCCTTCCTTAGCTAGTCGATTGGCTCTCGCGTTTCCGGGTACTCTACAGTGAGATTGTATCCACTGTATGGTGACCTTACGCTGGCTGCCTAGTTTAGAAAGCAGTGCCCGTAGTACTGGTAATTTCCTAGAAAGGAACGCCTTAAGTACTGATTATGCATCTGTGATTTGCACCACAGACTGTGTACCATGGTTCGTATTCATGTAATTTATCTGTTGCTGTCTTGATTGCCTGGATTTCTGTATCATAGATTTGGCAATATTTCCCTGACTGGTACTCTGGCCGCGTCCCTGATATTATTTCGCGTAGTCTATCTGCACTTCCGCTCCTCCATTTCGAACAGCTGACTCATATGTTTAGACATGGATCCAGGGGTCCTCTGGGTATTCGTTATCAAGGGAACTTAGGGTGGCTGTTCTGCGTTGTACACTGTTCTGTCTTTTTCTTGTCGAATGTTCAGTTCACTTATGCCTAGATTTGCAGTGCTAGTATATGTTCCTCTTTCCATGGAGTTCATTCTGGGATAGTTTTCAGGGGATACCATCTGTGGGCAGACCAGTGATTTCTCAGCAAAATAGTTTGGCCTGGTGGATAAAACTGCTTCATTTAAATCGCCCCATAGCTAGGTTTTCCCCAGTTCTTCATAGGGTGACCTGGTATACTAAGGTACTTTTCTCAAAGTATTAGCGTTTTCGTATATTGTATTTCTATCTCGAGCGGGTGGGGTTTTCACTTACAACTCATTTTCTACAATCAGAAATACTGGCCGATGGACACTGCCACTAAGGTGTTTCCCAACAATTCGTGTGATGGTCCACTCCAGATCTGGTGAATGCAAAGACAGGTCAGTTGTAGCTGTGGCGTGCCATGATCTCGAGTAGAAGGTATCTGAATCAGACAACTTGTTAGTCAAGATAATTATATTCTCATCGTTCCAGTCTTCCAGTGTCTCTTCTCTCTAGTCCATCTGATCATAGCGCCAACTCTGCGAGTGGCTGTTATAATTGCCACACACAATCTTGTTTTCTTTTAATAGGAATGTGTCTAGTGTTTTGTCACTCGGGCAGTAGTACTTGATAAGACGTAGAACTGTATTGTCTACCTTAAGGTTAAGAATCTGACAATCGGTCCCTCCCATGTATACTTCAATTAAGGAAGCAGTGATGCTATTCTTCACAAAGGTCAGTATCCCACCCTTTCGCCTGACTTTTCGGTCAGATCTGTAGTACTGGTAGCCTCTGATTTTAAAGGGTATGTTTACATTAAGGTAGTTTTCTTGCAAGCAACACATTTTCTTGTTCTTCATTCAAGATGTTTTCTATCTATATTTTGTGTGTGTGGCTGACTCTCTGATTCTAGTGTATTATTGCCAGTCGTTGTTTGGTATGGCCATACGCTCTATTCTCATGTCCCCTGGCGCCAAAAAACACATGAGAAGGACATCCTGTCATTTTGAAGTAGTCGACATATTTCGTGGTGTGATTGCGTGGCATCCTGATTTCTGTGGTGAGCTTCTTGGCTGATACCCTCCGTCTTCAGCACCTTTTTTTTTGTTTTGTTAAAGTAGACCGTGGTCTTACTCGAGTTTACATATTATGTATGTACACACGTGTCTGCGTATGTATGTATATACGCACATACATATATAGAGCAGTCTGAATTTTTGGCGCAGAGACTCGCCTTCGCTAGTTAAAATATTTCCGCCACGTGAATATCAGGAATTAGACTTTTGCTGCCAGAGGTGATGAATGCACAAGCCATGTGAGTATTTTGCAAGGTTGGCCCCAACTCTGAACCCCCAGCTATAACAGCAATATGGAACTACCATCCTAGTCTTTTGTGTAATATCCCCCTCTCGTTACCCTACTCGAACAACTAAAATTTTCAGTCAACTATTGTGCAGCCTCCCTTTGGCCTAATAACAAGATTGGTTGGTGAATCCCCAGAAAGACCGAATTTTTACTTTTAAAATTGATGCTTTGGCGCTTCAAGTCGTTTGAGCCCTGACATTGGCTGAATCTATCGGATTGAGGTTGGTGTAGCTAATTTCATAATGACCCAGCACCAAACTACAACCTCCACAGGTGCTGTGTGACAGGGTGTTCGTCAATCCTCCAAGCTCAGAAACCAACGAGGTGTGCAAGACTGGTGCCGGAACTTTGTAGTCCGCGGAGAGATATATTAAGGTTGTGGGTAACCAGGCCATGATTCAGCACAACTCTTACTGACTGGCTGAGATTAGGCATAGGTTGATATGGTTTTCTTCATATGTTTTAGGTATCTCATTGTCAGTTTCAAGCAACTTCCCAGAGGTAATCAGTAACATTCAGTCAACAAATAAGTGCAGCCAGTAGCTATTATCTATACTCTGTCTATGAGTGACAAATTACAGGTAACAGATAATCTTTCACCTTTGATCGGTGTCATCGTCTTGCTCATGTCTAGGGTATCTGAGCTCGGGTTCACACAGGCAACAATAACTCCGTTAAATATAATATCTAACATTTATTGTAGTTCACTATACAGTGCGTTGGCGCAGTGGGTTAACAAGCCCGCGCTGAGTGACATATCACAGAGATTTAACATCATCACACATAGTTATCACAAACATTCTAAGCAACTATCTAGCATATGTCTATGAACCCCAAATATACATGGGTTTAATCTATTAATCTATTGAGTCCCTCTAAGGCAGGCCCTGTTGCCTCTCTGATGGTCCGTCTGTCCTCTGACGGTCCACACGTGTCCCAATCCGACACGGGTGGTAACTCTGTCCGAGTTCCTCGTGGACCCCGCAATAGGCGGGCCACATCAGTGTCCACGGGACAGTGGACTCAATGACCAGTCCTTCGAGAAGGCTCTAGATTACTCTGGCCTTCGAGTGACTGACTTCTTTCCCTTGGGCGGGAGTTGTAGCCCTTTGACTCATGTCTATAAATGTGAGTCTGTGACAGGATTCCCCCCTCTCCCCCGATCTGATGGGTTGTTATAAGGTAATTAGATCTGCTCTAATTCTGTCACAGAATCATATAAAGTCGGTGTTTGTAGTTTGGTGGACAGTAACCTGGTAACCTACATACTGGCATCAAAACTCATGTATTCTTCCATACACCACTTCTCTGATTTGGTGAAGAGATCACTCTCTCTCCTGTGTCCTTAAAAATGCTTATCTGACCGAAGTTACGTGACGTTTACTAGTTGTGTTTACAACCCGTCCTTCTCATAGTACCCCACTGATACCAAGACAATTAACCTCTATATTAAAGAGGATTAACAAGACCGAAGTCCTGGCTAATTAAGTCCACCTTCAAATCTTGACCTGTGTGTGCATTTCAATACACTTTTACTCTCGTATGTTGTATAATGCCAAATATGTAGTTACGTTGTTATTTTATCCCCTTAGACTACATGTGTCCTTGTTGGCTTGTTAGTGTGTTGACTAATAAGTTGGTGGTTCTAATAAAGTGACTGCATTTTAAATTGATAGTGTTCAGTTTTAAGTTTTGTGTAAAATGTGTGCTGAATGTGTGGCTTATTTCCAAGCGTCACGAGTTGGGATAACCTTAATCATGAATTACTCCAATGTGTGCAATACATGATCAGGCATTCCAAGCAGTGGTGCTTAGATGTAGTATCCTAACTACTAAACTAAGATTATTAAGCTACCTACTAAACATGTATCAACAATTTAGACAAGTCATACAATTTACATGAAAGACGCAGACAAATTAAAATAAATACGTTTTGCGTACAATTTGTCCGCTCAGTATATCGTTCTCTCATTTAATCCATCCACTCTATCATTCACTCATCTTTCATTCCAAATAGTATTTGGTTAAAATATATAATTAAAGTTGAGGTAAGTGTTATTGCCCTTAGAAAAAAATGGAATAGGTGATCTTTTCCCTTTAAGAAAATACGTACTTTTTGTACGATGACTCAAAAATGGGTTATAATTTACACAGAGACAATTGCATAGGAAGGTTATTTATCCTATTAATGGAACTACCTGTAATATTCTGGTAGAATATGTACAGATTACAGGTTAACACATTTTATATACAAAATTCAATGCAAATATAATACATATTTAATATTAAATTAATTAATTAATTAAGTAATTAAATCCAACGATGATGTGCGCGTTGTCCTCCTGTTGTTAGCGTGTTGTGCCATGAATGTTAAAGTTAGTGTAATAGTCTGGTGCGATACATGATGATGTTGATGATGTTACCCATACCAGCATCCCTTTCAGTGCCCTGGGGTATGATGGGAAGCCGCTCTGGAAGCATGAATAAATAGAGGCGCGTGTCAGTTTCCCGGTCTCTCAAAACCAGACAACCGTGGCCGAAGGAGCGATTAGGTAGATCGCTGTAGAGATGTAGATACCATCAAATAGGGAGGCTTTAACCAGCCCTCCCCAGTCACTGGACTCTTGGTAGTGAACCCAGGCTATGGTTGTGGTTGTAGAGTTATTAGATAGCTTAATTAAAGATAGGATAGTGGTGCCTTTGCTAGTTTCCAACTGGAAGCTCCAAACTTAACATCCACAGGTTTGAGGTACAATTCGGTGTAGTTCGGTTTATAGTGTTACCTAGAATGAGGAAATCTTCTGTTCCTGAGTGAATAAAAATTGAGTATTTATTTTCACAAGTAAAATGGCGATGATCGGCAGAATGACAACAACATGGGTTCGCCTCAATTAGTAACTGTAAGTTTTAACTGATTAAGTTTAAAATGTTTAATTTAATAAATATTTGTTAAATCGCAGCAACACGCCATGTTACAGGCTTGAAAAGCGTTCACGTGGGAAAACCGATGTGTGGGAACAAAGCTGTTAGGCAGAGTGGTAGGAACAAAGAAATATAAAATGTAGATGAGTATTACTAAAGTGAGCTGTTCTACAGATCAATGTAACGTCCCTGAGGTTTTAGGAATATAACATTTAATTCATAGAGATGTCAGCAATCAGACAATGGTGATGTGAAATATGTAGAATAGGTCATTGATGGTGGTGAAGTACCATAGAGACTGATGTCATGTCATGCCAGCCATGCTGGCACAAGATTATTTTGTTGGGAATTATTTTACATGGTTATCCTATGGCATTAATGTGTTACTGTCTAAATAGATATGTGGGAGATTCACCAAAATATACAATGTGTGGGGTCATAAATTAGTTTATGGTAAAGACTGAAATAATGCCACATGGTGCCATGCAGGCCATGTTGGCATGGAAGGGAGTAAGTGCTTGTGAGGTTGCTAGAAATGAAGGTTACTTAACAACAGAGTGGTGAGAATCATATGTGTATGTGTATACAGCAGCAATATATGTTTACAGGATTATTCTGTGACAATGGTGAGCATCACATTGGATGTTTGGTCAAGTGTTGGGTATGAACACTCCAAAGCAACATGAGTAGGGGAAAATAACCATAATATATGTGTAATATTTATAACATGTGTAAAGCAGGGAAAAGTACTTACATGTTATATGTGGCAATGATGGGTTAATGGTTAAGCTAAGCAGTTAGAACATGTAGGTAATAAATAGAAGTGTAGGAAATAGTGTGTTGAATTGTAGGGACGCCATGCAGATTGATAGCCACTAGGCGTAGGAAATAATGCATCTTAATACGCGGGGTGCGTATCAGCAATCATAATGTAATCATGACAACTGCGAATGAAGTGTGGCTTTACTGAGGGGAAGAATGTGATTTAGTGCTGCGTACCACCCTTCGCAGAGATATTAATATGTAGTTGTCATGGGGCATGAAGCGTAAGATAGCAAAGTTTATAACCGGGGTATCATAGGAAGAATGATGGGGAAAAGAGGACACAAGTGTACATCTTTTGCCTAGTAACACAGAATAATACACTGAGGTGGTTTGCATTAGACAGCACTGGTTGACATTGGTGTTATAATATCAGATATGGAGCACTGTTGCATAAAATATTAGGTTATGATTAATTCTAGTTGGGTGGTATTCCTGTATGAAGGTGGTCAGATTAGGTGTGCAGGATATATATAATATAATGCCATTATTATAGTAGCATGGTGAGGTTGAAGATAACAGTAGATTGAATGGCCTGGGGTAACCAGGGCTGTTCCAGGTGGACTGTACAGTCAGCAAGAGGGAGGCAAAGTACATCATTGGGTGGTTATACCAGTCTGGTCTATAATGAGGAACATGAAGTTGAGCTGGAAACATGGTACAGATGTGTTTATGATTTAACTTCCCACAAGAAAGGGGAAGGCCGGTGTCTTTATATTATAATGTACTGAGGTATTGAGATATCTCACATGTAATGGAAAGTAAAGGGTGCCAGGGCATGAGAGACGCCTCCATTATGTTATATTGTTTGAAGCCTGATGACTTATCATGACTCAAGAACGCCAAAATATAGTGATTGCTGGCGTACGAAGGTGTAGAGTGGCACGGTGAAAGTAATAGATATATGGTGCTTGATGACAATGTATGTTATGTTCTTCTAGATAAATGGAGCTAGGGTAATAATTATTCATGACTGGGTGTAGTGATGAAGGTGCCAGGTTGAACACTACACATGATAGGGTGGTTTATGATTATAATAGTGTTCATGGGGATAATGATCTGTGTTGCTCAGGTTGGACACATGTGAACTTAGGAAGAATAGTTTTGAGAATAGTCTTGCAAGAGTTGCTGAATAGGGCACCCATAATGAATCTGGGGTATTATTGAGAGCTTTGTCATGGTGAGGGTGACCATGTAGTGATGTCAGCTAATATGATTGGGATTGTGATTGTGGTGGTGGCTATGGTGAGAGCGATCATTTGGTGATTGTGATGATTTTATGTGGCGTTATATGTCTGAGTTGTTGGCGGTGACTTATGTTATAGCCTGTGTCCTGATTGTTGCTGGTGTTATGTGTAGAACTGTACTTCTGGTATAGTGATGTTGTCTAGTTGTCATCAGTACAATGACACATCTAGTTGGTGATGTCATGTTGAATTGCATATCCTATGTCTGCTTGATTGCTGTTGGTGCATTGGGCTGTATTTATGTCCTGTATGTACATGTTCAAATGGTGTTGTCCTGTTAGAGTCGTGGTACACCGGTGTAACTGAGTTGTGTTCGGTGTTGATTTTGACTAGTTGATGAGTGTTGCTGTGTAACATTGGCATTTATGAGTGGTATTCTCAGCCTGTGGTGTTGGTGATGAGAAGTTGTGTTGTGTCAGAGATCTGTAGGTAATGACCCCCCTGAACTGAGAGTGTTCAAGAAGTAAATATTGAGTTAGATGAGAGGCCAGGAAAGGCTGCGAGCATTGTGACGAGGGATGATCCGCCCTCACATTAAGATTGTCCCATGATATGGTGGTGGCTGTTGCATTAATTGTGGGCCCAATCACTCCGAAGGATGCTGTAGAGCGTGTGTGCTCTGTTTATATTTTATGTGGAGTATATCCTATAACCTATCCATGTCATTGTTGTCCAGTTGAAGTATCATGTGGTTGGTGTGAACTTACACAGTCCATGTCTATGTTTGTGCCACAAGGACACTGTTTGCATACACCGTTGCTGTAGTTGTTGTCCTGTGAAGTCCATGTGTTGATGCAAATAATGATGCTTTGATGATTATTAATTAGATGTTGTACCTTGTCATGCATTGCAGGTAGTGAACCCTGGCCATGGTTGTGGTTGTAGAGCAAACTTGAGCCCCGGCTCTGGTTAATGTCGTAGGCCACTCACATCCCCTTTTTGTATACCCTTTTGTATACCCCTTCGTATACCTGTTTATGCGTGTTTATGCCACTATATCTCTGCTGTTAGGGTTATAGTTTTGTTACTCGTTATGTTATGGTTTTTCGCTGTATCTGGTCCCAGTCGACTTATGTGATGCGGGTGTCTTGTGTGGGTATTGAGGGTGCCCTTCGACTCAACTGAACATGATTGAGGTCTCACTGTCATTTAGAGACCGCCCCTGTAGTCAGTGCTAGGCAGCAGTTATCTCTAACTGTGGGATTTCAGATTCCCATTTCTGTATGTACCAACTGTCCATGAGTCCTGAGATGATTACAATAGAGAGTCCATACCTGCTGTTACATTGTTGTTTACGTTAGGCTCTGTTGTTGCCATGTCCTTGTTGGGTTGTGGAGATAGGTACCTAGTCATGTGCATAGCGATGTTAGGCAGCAGTGATTACTGTGGGAACATAGGTTCCCATTTCTGTATATGTCAGTTATGTGACATGTCCAGGATGCCTGTTTGTCACTAAACCATGCAGTTCTGTCAATAAAAACCTAATTTTGTTGTTCTTAATTTGTTTTGTTTAGTCTGTAGTTTGTTGTGTAAACTCATTGATCCTGTTACAGTCCAGCAGTGTAATCTTCTGTCTGGGGTGTACAACAGTACATCCCCCGCCCTAAGAACTCCTGGAATCTTCTGTCTAAATTCTACCCCTTTTCTTGTTAACAGAGGAGGATATACACAGTGCTCTTTCTCTATTTCTCCTTATTGTCCTTTTCTTCTCTGGCCCATTAAAAGTCAGTGTTGCGCTTCTTTGTCTTTGAGCACTTAAGTATAGGAAATTACATCTTCCTGTCCTTGATATTCTACCCTCCTATGACAAGTGGCGAGCCTGCCAGGATTGTTTGGCGGCCTTTAGATTATCTTGTTGGTGTCTGTTCCAGTCTTCAATGATTCTTTTAGGTGGTAGTTCCATGTTGTTGTTTTTTTTGCCTTTTTGGGGGTGTGAGAGGTCCCTGGCCAAAGACATTAACTGGGTTCAGGTTTGTTCCCCAAGTCTCCAAGAAGCACAGCATTGAGAGAAGAGCCTCCAGACCTACACCACATCTCAAGTCGTCGAAATTAAAGGTGACCTTATTCCATGTTTAGGGAACCGATGTTTCCCACCCAGCCGGCACTCAGTCTGAGTCCGCTGGTATAAATTAAGAATGAGAAAACAACGAAGGTCACCAAACTTTAGCTATAAAGTCTTTTGGAATATGCATGTATATTCCTACTGTGCACTTTTTGTTATTTACAAACCCTGTTGAGAAAACTAGCTTGCCTGTAGATGACAAGGCAGCGTTGGCTGTTTCATTCGAAATAGGGATAGTGTGACCACATAATAATGTTGTGTCAAGTTGGAACTTCGTACAGGTGTTACATTTACTGTCTGTAATGATGTCAATAATTTGTACAGCATTTCCAAGCTCACTCAACTTTTCGTTTTGGTTGTCGCAATCAATCAGCGATTCAATATCTTCGTCTGATGACGTTTCAACTAATGCAGCATTGGCCTGTTTTAATATCTTTCGGCCTTCACAAAAGCGACTATAGTGCCCAAAGCTACTGCAAAAAAAAACATTTGACCGCTCTCTGGTAAGCATTTCGTTTATTCTTCTGCTTCTCCACGATCATTTTGAGGTGGTGTGGATAGTTCGGCGATTTATCGCACATCGCGTATTGTTCGTGAGTCAAACTACAATATTGGCATTTAACTGGCTTACTGACATTTGAGCGTGGTTTAAACTTACTTTCTGTTGGTTTCGAGTATCTAGTGTTTACTACTGCTGCTGTTGTATCGTTTTGACTTAAGTTTAAATGAAAAATGTCTCTGTTTGCTGTAAAAAATGCATTCCCCTTGGACTCGATTTCCTGAATACTTTTACAGTCCATTTGTTTCAAGAACTTAGCAAAAGGTGTAGGGATGGTACTCACTATCTTGTCAATAATAATAAGTTCTTTAAGTTTGTCATGGCTGTTGTTAGTTTTAGCCGAGTTAATCCACTTTGTACACACATCTTGTACTGTAGAGACGTAGTCTATAAAGGTTTGGTTTGGTTGTGGGGATAATTTGGCGAACTGTTGTTGGTAACCTGCAGTATCTAATGAGAAATGTTGGAGAATGCGCTGCTTTAAATAGTCATAATCTTTTCGCATTTCCTGTGGCACTGTCTCTATTACTTTTAAAGGTTCCAGAGCTAAGTTTCTCATTAAAATAAATGCCCAATCTGATTTTATGATCTTATGGTAGGACATTTGACACTCAAAATTTTCCAGGTATGCACTGATGGAATCTCCTGAGCAGAATGCCTTCACGAGGCCTTTATACTTGTTATATTTTTGTTCCTCCTCTTTGCTTCTTAGTTTATTCACCGATATTTCTACAGTGGACTCAATCTCCATCTGCTTTAGTTTTATTTGTGTATCGGCATTCAATTGGGCTAGTTTGGCCGCCGCCTCAAGCTCCATTTGTTTCTCTTGAGACTGCAACTGCATCTTCCTCTCTTCTGCCTCAATTTACCTTTTCTTTTCTTCTGCATCAATTTGCCTCTTCTTTTCTTCTGCATCAATTTGCCTCTTCTTTTCTTCTGCATCAATTTGCATTTGCATCTTCTTTTCTTCTGCCTGCATTTGCCTTTGTTTTTCTTCTCGTTCTATCGCTCTTTCTTCACGGGCAATGTTTTCTGCGTGCGTCTTCTGTGCCCATTCTGACAGTTTCTCTTCTTTATAACCTAATTTGATACCTTGCTCAATACATTTATCTAAAGTAGACATCTTGTCTTTTACTTGTTGGTACTTTTAATGAAGTTAAATCCCTTAGAAAAATGTTGGGGAGTAGAAAATTTAGTTATCTCCCTTAATTATTACATGTGCAAATACAAATGCAAGGTTATGTTGGTTATAGGTCATGCATATACATACATAATAATGGAAAGAAAAAATGTTACATAGATGGATGGTGAGAAGTACCGCTTAGAGTTGCAATGGGCACGATATGAAACTTATCTTATATTCCCAGAACCTGCGGATGTTGTCTTGTACTCTCGCCACTGTTGGAAAGGTTACATAGGTTGCACGTACCACTATTCGCAGAACAATCTGCTCGTAGAGTGAGAAAACATTAGTAACAGTCAAAAAATGTCACAGTCATATCAAAATAGTTTATAGTATTCACATCAATGAGAGACTCACTGCAGAGGGACTCATATTAATACTACTTTATCGCTAGATAGATGCAAATATTTTAAACTTGTACAGTTATCAATTTGTTATACAAAATCAAATACTTTACTGTTTTACTTGGCAGTAAATAGCCGTGTAAATTTGAAGCTTATGCCAAAACCGGAGACCTGGCCCCCAAAAAGCCTGTCATCGTCTTGCTCATGTCTAGGGTATCTGAGCTCGGGTTCACACAGGCAACAATAACTCCGTTAAATATAATATCTAACATTTATTGTAGTTCACTATACAGTGCGTTGGCGCAGTGGGTTAACAAGCCCGCGCTGAGTTGACATATCACAGAGATTTAACATCATCACACATAGTTATCACAAACATTCTAAGCAACTATCTAGCATATGTCTATGAACCCCAAATATACATGGGTTTAATCTATTAATCTATTGAGTCCCTCTAAGGCAGGCCCTGTTGCCTCTCTGATGGTCCGTCTGTCCTCTGACGGTCCACACGTGTCCCAATCCGACACGGGTGGTAACTCTGTCCGAGTTCCTCGTGGACCCCGCAATAGGCGGGCCACATCAGTGTCCACAGGGACAGTGGACTCAATGACCAGTCCTTCGAGAAGGCTCTAGATTACTCTGGCCTTCGAGTGACTGACTTCTTTCCCTTGGGCGGGAGTTGTAGCCCTTTGACTCATGTCTATAAATGTGAGTCTGTGACAATCGGTTGAAAATGAAAATTGTCTTCTTGTGCGTTCACTTTCATGTCTAACATTTGCTGGAAGCAATCTGCTGCGTGAAACTTCGAAATTAAACGAACGATTCTTAACAACCCTGTTCGATTTTTTTACCACACAGCAACTGTTCCAGGGATGTACGAGTAAAATTACTGCAGTTATTCATGTTGAATTTATTATCCGTTCGCTTCATGGAAATGGTGCAATAATTTAAATCTTCGTTTCGATTAAGAAACGCATGTACAAAGTAAATGCCTTTAAAATTATTATAAATGGACATTTCACTATCCAGATAAGGTAACATACATTTAACTGAAGAGAAACTCTTCCAGTATATTGATCTATGAGCAAATTAAAAATATATAACATATTAAAATAGTCAGTTATCTAAGATCTTTATGTATTTATACCTGTTATCTATGTCCGTGATATGGCATTGGAAGAAGATTCACACATACATTATGTTCAAAGCTTTGCCTCTAAGTGCCTAGTTCTTCAAGTGCTAAGTTCTAGAAAAGTATACTAAGCATTCAGCACGCTGGTTTAACCTGATCAATATAGTCCTGTTTGCTTTACAATTCGGTAACTGAAATTCACACAACGTGAACGAGAAGACTGAACCTGTTAGGCGGAACAACGTTAAATCATTCAAACGTATCACCATGAGTAACTTCACACATTACAGTGAGCTAGCGGAACACAGTGATATAATTAGCGACGAAATCACTTCCCAAATCATGTTTTCTT